>PVHP010001324.1:0-109191 GCA_004024765.1 Zapus hudsonius
ACCCACACTTTCATACACACGTATATACATCTACACAAAATATATACACACATACACAAATGCATACATATAAACATGTATACATACCCACATACACATACATACATGCACATACATATGCACACTCATACATTTGCTTACCACATGCTTCTCTCAAGCAGAGGGAGGTTTATGGGAAGCTCTCTGAGCATCAGTGGATCTTACAAGCTGTTCATCTATGCTCCTGGGTGAATTAACAGAAAACTTCTCAAGCTGCTTCATCCCTAGCAGAATAGGCAGGTGTCAACTTCATCAGCTTCATTTCTATAAGATTTTTCCAGGGCTGAAGAGACGGTTCAGCGGTTAAGGCATTTGCCTGCAAAGTTTAAGGACCCAGGTTCGATTCCTCAGCACCCATGTAGAGCCAGATATACAAAGTGGTACATGTATCTGGAGCCTCATTTGCAGTGGGTGGAGGCCCTGGTGTGCCCATTCTCTCTTTTTCTTTTCTTTCTCTCTCTGCTTGCAAATAAATACAAATATTTATAAAAAAGAATTGTCCAGAGATCTTCAGAATGAGTTGTCTTAGATTTTTGTGTGTGTGTCTAAATCTAAAAAGCCATGTTTTGGAGGGAGTGGGAACCTCTTCAGGCAGTTTTTCTGAAGGAGCTTTTGCTTGTCCTCTGTCCTCAGCAGCTGTCTTCCACCTGCAGCGGTTCCACTGAGTTTTGCACAAGGCACCTAAGGCTCATACCATCAGCAGCCTCTCTTCTGTCTCATCCTTTCCACACCTCCAAGCGACTTTGCTCTTCTCTGGATTCCAACAATTTGACAGCCGCTCCCTGGATTCCTTTTGTAGTCACTGTGCTTTGTGACTTTGAATTTTGTTATTTTAATGGCATTCTTGTCTTTGAACAAATGAGAGGCAAACCTTTTGTTCTTGCCTTTAACTTAAATGAGAATCCTCTGAGTCTGCTTACTCCCTGTGAATTCGTTCATTTTCCAGCCCATCACTGGTGGAACAAGCTTGTCTTGAACACATACAAATGTACTTGTCACACAGGGCAAGGTGGCGGGTAGAGCAATGAGGAGCAGCCTTCTTATCTGAGAGGCTCCCATTGGTGCACGTCAATATTATAACACAGAGCTTTTATTTGTTTGTTGTTTCTTTCTTCTTTGTCTTCCACTCTTAGGTATTAACTCCAGGGCCTTAGACATGCCTAGCACACACTGCCATTGAGTGACACTCCATCTTGATTGTTTAATATTAATTTCAGCGATGAGCTGTTTTGCTTTTAGAGGAATGGGTATAAAAATGGAAGCACTGCACATTTCCTTCAGATAATATTGTGAAATTGAGAATGATGACCTCAATTGTGGGCATTTTCAAAGGGGAATTTGTAATGATGACAATAGGATATTATACAAGGTTTAAGAAGAGGAGGGGCTGTGAATAGAGCTTGGTTGATAGAATGCTTGCCTAACATGTGAGGTAGGTTCTAGGCTCAGCCTCCAGCATGGTGCCTACCAGGCTGTGGCACAGGTCTGTAATCTAGTAATCAGGAGGTAGAAGCAGGAAGATCTGAAGTTTAAAGTCTGGCAACATAGAAAGTTCAAGGCCAACCTGGGCTATTTGAAACCCTGCCTCAAAAAAATAAAAATTGAGAAAAGGAATAATTCATCTACTGATTTAGATTTTCTTGGCTGTGCAAAGGAGTAAAGAAGAGTCTGTCGATTGTTTTGGGCTGCATTGATGGTTACATTGTCGTTACAGTCAGCCTTGCTTTGCTGAACAAACACCTGAACAAAAGCAGTTTATAGGAAGAAAGGGTTTATTTCAGGCTTACAAATTCCAGGGGAATGCCACCATCAATGTTGGAAGAAATTAGCTCATTTCCAAGCAGAGAGACACCATCAAACAGCCAGCCAACACCAAAAAGCATGAACAGAGTTCCAAACCACCCTCCTCACACCTCAGGGCTATTCTCAAGATTCACCCCCAAACATACCTTAGGGCTGGACTCCATGATCACAACCCCCAATGACACGCCCCATTTCATAGAATCTGCCCACAAGGACTCAAGTTGAAAGCTAAATTGTAATAAAACACTTGAGTCAATGGGGCCATACATTCAAACTTCCGCACTTGGCAATAACAGATCTGAAATTAATGTTGAAAATGATGACAGTGAACTATTATTGGGCACCTACTATGTGCCAAGCACTATTCTGAGCTCTGTCATATTTTTTTTAGTTCTGTAGGGATTCTTTAAATTTATTGAACTATTACACAGACATAAAAAATTATCAGCTCAGGGATATTAAGAGAAATTTAAGATAACATTTATTTTTGGTTTCATGTATTACAAATAATATCTACCAAAAATTTATAATACTTATGTGACACTCAGAGGGTAAAAATGTGGCAGTGTTTTCCATAGCTTCCACTTGGAAGAAAAAGAAACATTGGTGTTAATGCTCCGTGGATGCACAGCCCATGGCCATCTTTGCCTTCAGGTCCTAGAGGTGAACACTATTCTGGATTTATGGTCATACTTTCCCTACTTTGTCTTCATAGTTGCATTTATATTTCTCTATCCTTAAGCAATCTGTTGCTTGTTTTTTTTGCATTTGAAGTTATATTTATGAAGTTGTATTCTTTTATAATTTGTTTTTTCCCCTCTATGTTCTTTCCTGAGATTCATCTGTGGCATGAAATTATGGTTCATTTGTTTCCATTGCTACACAAGGCTCCACCAAATGAGTACACCACAATTTACTTGTTAGTTCTACTGTTGTACTACATTTCACCACTATGCAGAATGATGAGGGAATTCCCTTGTGAAAGTTTTTCTAATACATACATATGCATGTGTGTGTATCAGTTGAATTATTAGGGTATAGTATATTGATCTGCTTATACTTTACTACACAATGCTAACTATTTTCCAAATTATATTCAGTAAATCGTTGAGCCTTTTTACTGCTTGTTTGGTAGAAAGAAAGGTACCATTTTTTCTTATGGGAAAGTTTACTAATTTCTGATTGATTTGTATATGTGCTGTATATACTTTCTGTAATATTTTAATATGTGATAAGTGTAATATTCCAGTTTGTAGTTTGAATTGTCATTTATGTAATATCTTCTTTTGCACATGTGTGCAGAGTATGTGTGGTATGGAGTGTTGTGTATATGTGTGTGGTGTGTGCATGTGGCCTGTATATGTGTGAGGAGGCCATAGGAGAATGTTGAGCTTCTCTTCTATCCCTCTTCCATATGTTTTGAGTCAGAGTCTCTCACTGAACTTGGAGCTGCCATCTGTTGTGAGACTGGCTGACCAGTGAGCCCCAGTGGTCTCCATTTTCCACTCCCCACAGGACTGGGGTTACATGCATGCATGATGATGTTGGTTTTTATGTGAGTGCTGGGGAATTGCACTCAGGGCCCTCAGGTCTTCATGCTTGTGTGACAAGCACTCTTACCTGCTGAGCCATCTCCCTAGTTCCTGTATTACATTTCTAGTCAGAGAAGTTTGCAATTTTGATATTCCCTAGAGTGTTGACATGTTACTTTATGATTTGTGCTTTTTATATTAAAAAAATTGTTCCCCACTATTTTGTTTCCAGTCATTAAAAAACAAATTTTATTGATCACATTTAATTCTTAATCTGCACTGGATTTTATGTGTGTGATCAGTAAATATCTATTGTGTT
Source organism: Zapus hudsonius (assembly GCA_004024765.1). Lineage (NCBI taxonomy): Eukaryota > Metazoa > Chordata > Mammalia > Rodentia > Dipodidae > Zapus > Zapus hudsonius. The sequence goes on from PVHP010001324.1 coordinate 3,694, forward strand.
CCCCCCCCCCCATTTTGTTTCAGCTTCCCTACTGAAAAGTCCATTTATTGTACTATTGACCTTTAGTTCAAGTCTGTATAAATCAAAATCCTGTATGTCTGTGATTCTTGGTCTAACAGCTGTTTCTGTTTTGGTTTGTTTATCCCCTAGCTAGCCACACCCCGTCTCCTAACCAGGCACAATTTGGGAAGGAAAGTATTTATTAAAGTAACATATCCAGGGGAAGTTCAAGAATGAAGTAAAAGGCTGGCCCCACTTTTACAGATCCAAGCAGAGAGACAGAGGCCCATCACCTCCAAAGCAAGCAAGTACACTGTAACTCACAAACAGCAGGACTGCCAGACCTGAGCTTCGCTGCTCTTTGCATATGTATACCTAGAATTTTGCATCCAATTTAGAAATACCTCATGGCCAGACCCCAGGAGGCCAAGCCAAAGTGACACCTCCTCCAGCCTTCTGGCTGGAGACAATTTACAATCTTTAATAAACCTTTGATTCTATTGGGTGACATCTATTCAAACTACCACACACACCATCATCAACCAGAACTTTTTATACTTTATTGATAACTGAAGCTCATGAATTTGGCTAGGTTAGTTAACCAGTAAGCACTAGGCATCTTCATGGCTCCACCTTAAAGCAGGGATGTGGCGTCACGCCCAGCTTGTACACAGGGACTGGTAATGCAAACTTTGGTCCTCAAGTTTGCTTGGCAAGCACTTTCCACTGAGGTCCCTGTCCCTCATTATTTAATGTTTTTTTTTAATTTAAATATAAATTTATTGTCCATAATGAGTTACATTATTTAGTGGGAAAACCATGAGTTGTTATCCCAACTTCCCCAAATTCCTCCCTTCCCCCTCCCTGATCAGTTGGATATCCTCCTCCGTGGGCTGTCTGTATTAGTCCTTGAGGCTTTAACACTTTTAAAAATAAAAGTGTTGCACATATTTCATCAAATTTATTGCTCTGTGTTCATTTTCATGCTTTTTAAAAGTGTCTTCTTAATCACCTCTTATGACTCCTTGTGGTTGGAGTTTAGAGATGCAATTGATTTTTGTACATTGATTTTGTTTTCAGCAACCTTTTAAGAATGTTTTGTTAGTCTTAGTAGCAAACACATGTGCTTAGCTTTGCATTTTCTTTCTTTCTTCTGGTTGATGTTTGAACTCACAGTTCTCTATGCAAAGGTAGTTAGAGTAGTTAGTATTCTTGCCATTCTTTGACTAGACCTTTGAAGCCTTTGAAGAAAAGTCCCACTGGTAAGTTCTTCTTTGCAGGGCCCAAGCCCTACCTACTGGGACCAGGCATATCATTTGCTTTGTTTTGCAACAGATTCTTTTGTTCTGTTCATCCTGGCATTGAACTTTGGCCCCTGTTCACAGTTCTACTTCTCTGTCCACTGTCACACTTTAGTGACTTTCTATCAGATGCTAGGGACTCAAGAAAGGTCTCATTCCCTGTCTTCTAGTAATTTCGAGTTTGGTGGGCATTTTCACTGATGTTTTTCCTAGTTAATGTTTTCCATGTGTATATGCATATTGTGTACATGCATATGTGTATGTGTTTTTTTGTGTGGGCTCACTTGTATACAAGTGCCTGGAGATGCCAGAGGTTGACTTCCAGTGTTCCCCTTGATCACTCCCCACTTCTTTTTATTGAAGTCTCTCACTTAAACTCACCAACTTGGATAGTGTAGCAACAACTTGCTTCAACAATCCCCCTCCCCAGTATTGGGATGACAGACAGCTGCCAAGCACATTTGACATCTGCATGAGTGCTGTGGATCTGAACTCTGGTCCTCACCTTTGTGTGACAGTTGCATTATTCACTAAGCCATCTTCCCAGCTTCTGCTTAAATTTTCTATGTTGCCAAGAATAGTTTATTTTCTATGGGAAGTTCCATCTTTGGTAGGCAGTTACTGGAAACAGAGCATTCTGGGAGTTCACAATGTTTTAATCTTTGCACATAAATAAATAAACATGAGTGTTATTGGCCCAACCCAGATTATGTAACAGATTTACCATTTATTCTTTTTATTTTATTTTATTTTATTTACTTGAAAGAGAGAGTGAGAGAGAGAATGAAGTAGGGAGAGAGAGAAAAAAAAAATAAATGGGTGCAGCAGAGCTTCCAGCCACTGCAAAAGAACTCCAGACACACATGCACCACTTTGTGTATCTGGCTTTACGTGGGTACTGGGTAATCAAACTCAGGTCCTTCTGCTTTTCAAGCAAGTGCCTTAACCATGAGCAATCTCTCCAGCCATAATTATATATATATATATATATATATATATATATATATATATATATATATATATATATATATATATATATATATATATATATTTTAGGTGAGGTCTCATTGTAGCCCAGGCTGGCCTTGAACTCACAGTGATTCCCCCACCTCTGCCTCCCAAGTGCTGGGATTAAAGGTGTGTGCCACCATGCCCAGCCCTTTATTATTTAATCCAGGTCATCTTGGAGTGGCCAGAGAGTTAGAATATTGTTATTTTTTCACTGGGTTTGGTTACAGGGATCTATTTGGTGACTGGGACATGGGGGTCAAGGTAAGGAATGCACACAGTATAAGATATTTCAATGCATCTATACTGAACCTTGCTGACTTTTCCTCTTGTGTGCCTACGTGTAATGCATATCTTCTCAGTTTTAAATCAGAGAAATATTTGAATCCACTGTGTGTCATTTTCAAGGGCTGTCTTGTTAGAGTGACACGGTATTTTTATCCCAGGCAACTCTCTGAACATGCTCCGCTCTAAGATCAGTAAGAATGGGCCAAAGATCTGTTAGGCTTTCTGAGACCATGTTAATGGTTTTCATTTCCAAAGCAGTGTCCCTGTGTGACCTTATCTTCAAGAAGTTTCCATGAGCTCAGAGGAAAAGACCTTAGGGCAATGATTAAATAAATGACCATGCATTCATAAGACAGAGACCCATGAAGCACTTCAAAAGTTTCAACAAAATATTAATAATCAGGAGCAAACATTCATGACAAAAATACTGAATGAATCAGCAAAACACACTGTTGCAGTAAGATCTATACTGTCTGTATCCATTGAGAAGTTAATTGAAAAATAACTGTTTCTTATATGTTATTTTGTTTTTCCTTTTTAAGTTCTCTAAAATGTGTATGTACTATTCTACCTCTTAAGGGAAAATTTCCTTTCATTATTATTGTTTGCATGTGTATGTGCACATGGTGTACATGCATATGTGCATGTATGGGCATGTGTTTGTGTGTGTTGAACATGTGCACATGTGTGTGTGTGTGAGTATGTGTGGAGGCCAGGATCCATGCTAGCATCTTCCTCTATCACTCACCACCTTACTTATTGAAACAAGGTCTCTTGCTGCATTCAGAGTTCACCAATTTGATTAACCTGGCTGGTCAGCTTTTTCCAGGGCAGATCCCATATTTCTGCAACCTCAGCACAGGGGGATTCTAGGCATCAATTGGTAGACTTGAACTCATTCTCATGCTTGTTTGGAAAGCACTTCACTGACTGAGCCATATTCCTGGAGGGAAATTTTCTTTAAAAGTTTTAAAAGATCTTTTTAATAAAGACAATGTCACATATAAATACAAAGAGTGGGGTTTTGAGACACGCTAGGGTTACATGATTTTGATAATTAAAAAGTTAAAAGCAACTTTGTTCTTTTTAATTTCTTTTGTCTTTTTTGAGGCAGGATCTCATTCTATCTGTGGCTGACCTGAACTCACTCAGTAGCCCAGTCTGGCCTTGAATTCATGGTGATCTTCCTACCTCAGTCTCCGAGTGCTGGGAATGGAGGCATGAGCCACTATACTAGGTTTGAAAGCAGGTCTTATCAGTTCTCTCTTGCCCACTAATTTTGGAAGTTTCTTTTAAGAGTTTTTCTGTCAACCGGTTTTGGGTGCAATGGTTGTTGGGGTGCAGCTGGATGCAGGCAGGACAGGGCAAGTTGAGAACAGCTCGGTGGGGAATCAGAGTTTGGGAAATCAGCTGGGAGTGGCTGGGTTAATAGCAGTCAATGGTTGGGCTTGCAGAGCCTGTGCCTTAGAACCTTACTTGAGGGTTGTGGCTCTGTCAGCAAATGATTGCTCACTAGATGGACAAAAGAAACGTTGTTCTTGATCTCTGGCACGTGGCACAGGGAGCCAAGGGCTTGCAGAAGTCTTTTGTAGGAAGACACATGTAAGTCATTGGAACAGTTACCGAATGTTGGGCATGAGGCTCAGTGGGAAATCTTGCTCAGCAGGCATGAGGCCTTGAGTTCATCTCCAGCACTGTGTGTGTGGGAGGGGGTGATGGGTGTGGTGGTTTGAATCAGATGTCCCCCAGAAACTCATGCATTTCGAATGCTTGGTCTGTAGCTGATGGTAATTTGGGAAGGAGAGTCTTGCTGGATGAGGTGTGTTGTTGGGGGTCGATTTAAGGGTGTTATAGCCCAGCTTCTCCTTGCTAGAGCTTGGCTCACTCTCTTGCTACTCTTTTCTACCTGCTGTGGCAGAAGTGATGTCCAGCCTCTGCTTGTGCCATTAGGAAGCTTCCCCTTGAGGCTGTAAGCCAAAATAAAAACTTTTCTTCCCATCAGGTCAGATGTTTTGTCCCAGCAATTTGAAGGTCATTACACCAGCAGTTGACTGGATGATGGTTCAAGAAACAAGAGGAAATCAGAAGCCATGACACAGGCTGATCTAGGAGGTGATGCCTTGGAAGGAAGCACCCTACACACAGTTTTGACACAATTCTTCCTGAAGTCTAAGGAGGGACAGTGGGTGGATGCTGTAAGCAGAATCCCACTTTAATTGGTGCTATTTTAATTTCTGACCCCTCCGTGTGAAGCCATTTCCCACTTCTGGAAAATTGCCCATGGAGGATCTTTGCTGAATTGCTGAAATCAAACGACATGAAACAAGTCTTACAGAACAGCAGTATTTAATAGTCCTTTTTATACAATGGTAAATTTCTGAAATGAAGTCTTTAATGCTTTGAAATTAGGTTTTGGTAATAAAACTAGTAAGTCCTGCCCTTTCCCAGGCAACAGATATTGATCAGATCGCTTCAGTATTCAGAGTCGCTATTTCCTGTGTATAAAATCTTGTTATGTTTTATCCCCTTTCCCGCAACCCCAAAGTCCAGAGTGAAAAGACTATGGGACAGCAGCTGGTAAGCAGTCCAGAACATTCTTCCATGTAGGCAGGCTTTTAGAGAGTTGTGCTGTGGCTTTTGTGCTGAGTGTTAGAGTTCAACAGGATGAAGTGAGCCCTCATTGAAGATGTGGTCTCCATATTTCTTCCTTTTAAATGGTAAAGGAGAAAAGAACAATAGAACACCTTCAGAACCTCATTTATTTTTAACATAAGGAAAAAATCTGTTATCTCAGTTGAAAACAAATTCTGTTTTGCATCATGTACAACATGGTATTTATATAAATTAAACATGGAAATGATAGTGTAGTGTTCAGTCATGATAATTACCAGTTTTTGTTTCCCAGTTTGTTTCTTTCCCCGTCTGAGTTTCCTGGTTTTGAAAATATAGCTATTGGAACCTTCTAGTTCTTGTAAGTCCATCATTCCCTCCCCTTCATCCATTCTTCCCTTTTCTTCCTTCCTTCCTACCTTCCTTCCTTCCTTCTTCCTTCCCTCCCTCCCTTCTTCTTCCCTCCCTTCTTCCTTCCTTCCTTTCTCCCTTCTTCCTTCCTCTCTCCCTCATTCCTTCCTTCCTTCCTTCCTTCCTTCCTTCCTTCCTTCCTTCCTTCCTTCCTTCTTCCTTCCCTCCCTCCCTTCTTCTTCCCTCCCTTCTTCCTTCCTTCCTTTCTCCCTTCTTCCTTCCTCTCTCCCTCCTTCCTTCCTTCCTTCCTTCCTTCCTTCCTTCCTTCCTTCCTTCCTTCCTTCCTTCTTCCTTCCCTCCCTCCCTTCTTCCTCCCTCCCTTCTTCCTTCCTTCCTTTCTCCCTTCTCCCTTCCTCTCTCCCTTCCTTCCTTCCTTCCTTCCTTCCTTCCTTCCTTCCTTCCTTCCTTCCTTCCTTCCTTCCTTCCTTCCTTCCTTCCTTTCTTCCTTTCTTCCTTCTTTCCCAGAGTCTCATTATATAGCCTAGGTTAGCTTTAAGGTTGCTATGTGGCCCTGGATGGGTACATTTTAGCTTTTGGTTACCCCCATAACAAACATACCACTGTTGTACTAGTGAGCACATCTTGTCTACGTAACTGGTAGTTAAGAATGTTCAAAATAAAACTGCATTTGAGAATATCTTGAAGTCCTTGGAATAAAGGTGAACTATTAAAGTTGACATTTTTGGTGTAGATGTGCATCTGGAATGTGTTTGCATGTATGTATGCTGGTTGAGGATTCTCCTGACTCTCCCTCCCACTGCTGGAGGTATGTTGGGATTACAGATACATATACCAGTATCTGACCTTTCTTGGTTCTGAACTCACCCTCAGGCTTTGCACAGAAAGCCCTTTTAACCACTGAGCTATATCCACGACCCCCAAAATTAACATTAGTTTTTATTTTTAAATTAGCATTTGCTTCAAATTTTCTATGTGTTTGTTGTCTGGAAAAATACAACTGTTAGGCTCTCTGTTTCATGAGTCATGCTTTTGAGACTTTGCAATTAGGAGTGATGTCTCTTTCTTATTCTGGCTTCAGGACTCTCTTCAGTTGGAAGTACCACGTTTCTCTCAGCTGTGGGCTATCAGCATTGCTCTACATTCTGCATTCACCCTGCTTCTGTCATCTCATTCCACTGCTCTAAGTCATGTATCTTTCTGGATGATATATTTTCTTCCTCAGGTTTTACTAATCACTGGGCACTTACATAGCAATTATATTTACCTAGCAGTTATTATAAATCACATTTTAAAATGTCCACTTTTCCCCTTTCATCTAAAATGGTTTTATTTGGTGGTGGTGGGGGGGAGACAAGCCAATGATAACTATGTATTTTTTTATCTTTTAAGCACCAAAGTATTACTTTACCTGGATGAGAGTATGGATATTGATTTATAATTGACTACTCTCATTTCCAGCTACTGTTCTGAAACCTGAGGCAAAGATGATCACTTGACTTCTCAATGTTTTGTTAATATGAATATGGTGGAATCCAGAATATAGATATCTTGGTGTGTTTTGTGCTCCTGCAATAGAACACCTGAGGCTGGGTAACTGCTAAAGCAAAGAAATTTATTCTCATTATTCTGGAGGCTGTGAAGTCCAGTATAAGATGATGACAGTAGTATGAGGACCCTCTTGTTAAGTTATCACATAATGGAATGTGAGCTGGTAAAAGGTGAGTGTACTTTTATTGTACAAGGAATCTAGTCCCACAATAATAATTAATAAATAGTAATAATAAATAAATAATATATAATAATTCATTCATGAGAACAGAGCTCTCAATGGCCTAATCACCCCTCATTAGATCCCTCCTCCAACAATGTACATTAGGGTTAAATTTCTAACACACACTTTTTTGGGAGGGCATTCAAAACATAGCTACAGGAATTATTGTCATCTTAAAATCTGGAATTTATTTATTTTAAAATATTATTTATTTATTTATAAGCAGAGAGAGAGAGAGAGAGAGAGAGAGAGAGAGAGAGAGAGAGAGAGAGAGAGAGAGAGAGAGAGAGAGAGAGAACAGAGACAGAATTGTTGCACCAGGGCCTCCAGCTGCACAAATACACTCCAGATGCATGAGCCACTTTGTGCATCTGGCTTTATATGGGTACTTCGGACTCAAACACAGATTGGTAGGCTCTGCAGGCAAGCACCTTAGCCTCTGAGCCATCTCTCCAGCCCAGTTCTCATTATTTTAAGTAATACTTGGTGTCATTAATAAACCGATATTAGGACACCACTAACTGTGGCTCATGGTTCATTCATGTGTTCTTAGCTTTTCCGTGTCTTTGTCTTTTCAAGAATCCTATCCAGGACTCCACATGACATTTACTTGTCATGGCTCCTTAGATGTCCCTTGACTGTGACATTTTCTTCCTCTTGTTTTCAATAACCTTGACAGTTTTGGGATGACTGGTCAGCAATTTTGTAGAATGTACCTCAATTTGGATTTTTCTGAGTGCTTTCATGATTGCATGGGAGCTGTGTGGTTTTGGCAGGGATAAAGAAGAAAATAGAAGTAAGTTGACACTTTCATCACATTATGTTCATGTTGCACACCATCCTCATGATTATTGTTGATGCTGACCTTGGGTCACCGGTTGAAGCCCTGATTACTAGCTGTCTTCATGGTAAAGCTGCATTTTCTGTCTCCTCATTTTCTTTCTGTTCTTTTGGAAGGAAGTCACTGAGCTCTAGCCACACTTAAGGAATAGAGTTGTGTTCCAATTTATTTTTCTATAGTCTTAATTTGGCATATGTCTCTTTCACAGAATTATTATTCAACATTAATTTATATTACTGTAGACTCATCAATACTATTTGGGGGAATGTCTGTATGCTGTTTCTCTCTCTTTCATACATACATACATACATACATATATATATATATATATATATATATAAAATGAATATATATATATATATATATATATATATATATATATATATATATATATATATATGTGTGTGTGTGTGTGTGTGTGTGTGTGTGTGTGTGTGTGTCTGTGTGTGTGATAGACCATAGAAGTGTGCGAACACACTAACCTTGGGTCTGTCACACACACACACACACACACACACACATACTCACTCATACCCCTAAGAATCTTCATCTAAAATAAGCCCTCTTGAGTTCTTCTCACTGACTCCAGCTTAGCCCATTACCACCTGAATCCTTCTAACCCTCTCCTTTTGTTTTTCTATGACTTCCCACTCCAACAGTGAACATTTTGGCTGACTCCCACCATTTTCTACCTGTTTGCTTAATTGCTCATTTCTAGTTTATTATTATGGCTGTGTCAGAGCAGTTCACTTGTTCTCTTGAGAGAGCAACTGTGTCATTTAGATAACAGTTCCTATTAGTGGCTTCTTTTCACCTTTAGTTTTTCAATGTCTGTTCAGTTTCAAAACCGTTTGGGCCAACAACCTTTTCTCTATTTCAGTGAGCTTGTTCCATGCATTGGTGATATATTTAGTGATACATATCTCTTTAATATCTACATTATTGTCTTAGATCTCCTGACTTTTATACTAATAATTTATTTAAAATCTACATATTTGGAAACTCCCTTCTTTTCACTGTATGCTACATTGCTTTAAAATGCATGTTGTTGGTACTTCATGCATCTGGAGCTCCTTTGCAGTGACAAGCAGCCCTGGCATATCTATTTCTTCTTTCTCTTATTTTCTCTCTTTCTCCCTCTGCTTACAAAATAGATAAGATAGATAAATACTTAAAAGCATGATATAAATCTCAGTAAGGCATCATATAGAAGAGCTTAATCACCAAAAGAATCAGATATGTCTTACCTATTCCTTTCTCTCTCTTCTTCTTAACTCTACACAAACACTGAATTTTAAATGCCTTAATTATTTTGCCTTTTCCAGAATACCCCATGGTTGAAATCACAAGAGATACCCTTTCAGATTGGCTTCCTTCACTTAGCTAGATTCACTCACATGCCTGATTACAGCTTGATAGTTTGTTTTTATTCTTTTTCTTTTTTTAATCCAAATATTCCTTTGCATGAGTACACATTTGTTTAAGTGATTGATTTTGCAGTTTTCCTTCTGTTTTCTAACAGGTGCTTTTAATACTATTCATTTGCCTCTAAGTAGGCTTTATCTATATCTCAAACATTTTGATGACCTACTTCCATTTCAATAGTTTAATCATTTGTGTCATAGTCAGCCACATGCCACTGGGATGAATCTTCAAACCAGGCACAATTTGGGGGAGGAAAGTATTTAGTGAAACTACAGATTGAGGGGAAGTTCTGTAACAGTGAAAGAGGCTGGCCCTCTTTCACAGGTCCAAGCAGAGAGAAAAACCCATCACCAACACCACACACAGAACAGCAAACAGGCAGGAGGGCCAAGGAGAGACTCTCTTCCCCATTATATAGGCTTAGGGTGGGATCTTGCAGCCCTACCCCAGACTTAATGGCTTCCTGAGTCTCTGGAATTTCCTTCCTGCACTGCCTACATAGGGAAGGATGTTTACTTTTCGCTTCTTTACATCTTGCCCCCTACTTGAGAGGCTGTCTTCCTGTAAACATTTTCAGAGAATCACCCAAGAGTTACTAAAAAGGTCAAGTTGACAACAAAACCTAATCATCACAATTTATCTTTTGTAAACCATGTCAAAATTTATCTTGAAGTGTGTGGTATAATATCCAGATATTTTTGGATTTTGTATTTTCTTTGCCAAGTTTTAAGATTATGTTTTTGTACCTATCATTAATTTTGAAAAAATGTTTAAGGATTTATACTAAAATTGTTTCTCTCTTATCTTCTTTCTGGTATTCTAATTATGTATAGTTTCTACCTTTTAAAGATGTTTCATAGTTCTTGGATATTCTGCTCTGATTGTTTTTTTTTTCTCTTTCTCCCTTTACATTTTGATTTTGGATATTTCTAATGTCTGTCTTGTGTTCATGGTTTACTGGTTCTTTTTGCAGCCATGTCAGTCTGTGTATTGAGAGCTCATCAAATGAACTTTTCATTTCTCTTACAGTGTTTTTGATTTCTAGAATTTCTTTTGGGTGTTTTTCTTAGAGCTTCCATCTTTCTACCTATATAAGCATTCTATTCTTACATGTTGTATGCTTTTCTATTAAGGTCTTTACTATATTAATCATGATTGTCTTATGTTCTCAGTTTTATAATTTTAATATCTGAGTCATAACTGAATCTCATTCTGACAACTGATTTGTTCTCTGGCTGTGTTTTATTTTGCCCTTTATCACACTGTAGGACATCTTGTTGGAAGTTGGATATGGTGTACTAGATTATGGTTGATTAGGGCAATAACCTTTAGTGATAGTGTGTTTTTCTGACAAAGAATGGGGGTGGGGGGTTGTGTTTAGTGTTGGCTACAGCTGTGGGTGCCAGGAGTTAAGGTTTCCTCTCATTTCCTTCATTTCGTTTCATTTGTTGGCATTGGGTTTTCTTGAAAACTTCCTGATAAGTATAGCCTGTGTCTTGCTTCATTTTCAGATATGTCACTATTATTAAATCTGTAAATATGGTGGTGGAGTTTGGGACTGGAAAGTTATCCATAAATGTGTGATTGACCTTCTTTCTTTGTGTGCATGTGTGTGTGTGTATGTGTGTATGTGTGTGTGTGAGAGAGAGTAGTCTCATGTAGAGGCCAGAGTACACTTTTGGATGTCATTCTCTTAGATGCCTTCCTCTCATTCTCTCTGTTAGAGACAGGGTCTCTCTTTGTCACAGAGCTTGCCACATAGTCTGGGTGGGCTTGCTGGCCACTTTTCCCTAAGGAGCCACTTTTCTCAGGTTCCCTAGTACTGGAATTACAAGTGTCAGCCACATCACCCAACATTTTTTTTTATGTGGGTTTTGGGGGTTGAACTCAGGCCTCATGTTGGCATGGCAAGCACTTTATCAACTTAGTTCCCTCCTAAATCTCAGTCTTTAGTCAGCCTTGTCCACAGGCTGGGACCTACAGAGGTATAGCTCAGTTCTTTCTTACTCATGCTAGGTGGGATGGGGAGTCTAAAGAGGGCTGGAATCGAGTAACTGACCATTTAGGTTTGATGTCTCTGGTAACATCTTTTCTACAAGAAAGATGTACTTGGTGCATTTTAAAATTATGTCTTTTCTGGTCCTCCCAGAAACATGAGAGGGTTGTTCTTAGATCTTTACTGTATAGCTTTTCAGATTTCCTGAGGTAATATCTTCCAGAATGGAGCTGTCGAAAGCTTGGTATCTTACCTTCACAAGAGCCTTCACTCAGCTTCTAGCAGTTCATTAAAATTACATTTTAACCATGCCTTCCAGTGCACAGTTCCATTTCCTTGAGGTAAACTTTTCTTTAGTGTGTGTGTGTGTGTGTGTGTGTGTGTGTGTGTGTGTGTGTGTGTGTGTGTGTTTTAATTAATTGGCTATCTTATAGATGTGGCGTGCTGGTTTGTGTTGTGATTATTTTTTTTTTGGTGTTTTTGTTTTTCATCATCTTAAAAATTTTAGTTTTTATAGTGTTTCTGTCAGCTATTTTTCAGAGCTGGGAAAAATACCCAACCAGAAGCAGCTTAAGGAAAGAAAGAGTTTAATTTTTGGCTTACAGCTTTGAGTGGATGTTCATAATGACAGAGAAAACACTGCAGGAACATGAAGCCATAATCATACCATCGCATGAGCCGGAAGGAGAAAGATGAATGTCAATGCTCTGCTAGCTTTATCCTGTTATGCAGTTCAGCAACTTAGTCCATGAAATGGTCTGCCCATAGTTAGGGTGGATTTTCCCACATCAACTAATTTAATACTCCAGACTACCAGGGAGAAATTGGATTGCTCCTCCACAATGGAGGCAAGGAAGAGCAAGTCTGGAGTGCAGAGGACACTATAGGATGCCTCTTGGTGTTATCATGCCCTGTTATCAAAGTCAATGGGAAACTATAACACCCTAATCAACATAGTGTGATAAATGGCCCAGATCTGTCTGGAATGAAAGTATGGGTGTGTCAAGTTCTCCAGCCACTGCAAATGAACTCCAGACACATGCACCACTTTTTGCATCTGGCTTTAAGTTGGCACTGGGGATCAAACCTGGGTCATTTCTACAAAAATACCTCCCTCACAGGAATGAGCATAAAATTGTTTCCATGGTTATTCCAAGGCCTATCAAGTTGACAACGAGAGATTAAACATCACTGTTCTTTATTTGTTGTGCACATGAGTGTGCTCACTTTTAAGATCTTTACATGCTAGAGCTTAACCTACAAGGTCCTGACATTTTAGTAGCTTTAAACCGTAACACTTATTTCTTCTTTGTTTTGAAATATACATATTATAATTATAATAGTTATTTTCTTAAGTACATTCACCCTATTGTGCCATGTCCCACTGACCAGTGTCCTCTACTTCCTCTTCCATTCTTCCCAGCCTGTGATAATTCCACTCACTGTTTCTAAGAGTTCAGTTTTCTTACATTTCACATATAAGGAAATCATGTGACATTTATTTTTTTGTGTCACAGCACATTGTTCTGCACAAATTTGGGCAATTATTTTTGCCATTAAAAAATTTTATAATAGCTTTTATTCTCTATAGTCCAGTGATTCACCTTGACCTGTCCTCAGCTGTCTTATGCTGCTTTACACTGTTTGTGTCTCAGAACCTAGCATTTTAGACACTCTAAGCCCACACGACAACTGGTATGAAAGAGGTGGGGAAACTGAAGAAGCAGGTAATATGGTAGACAAAGCAATATTACACATTCTCTTCTTTCTAATGCATATTTATGTCATTTTAATGTTTTGCAGAGCACACAGAGGATACTAAATTTCTGTTTACCATAATCCCAGTGTAGCAGAATGCAGGCTTCAAAAATTAATCTTCCACAGGGGATACATAAAAATGAAAGTAAGAACTAAAAACTGAGAGGAGAGGGGAAAGGAAGCCAGGTCAATAAACATTGTCTATGTGCAATGCTGTGATGCTCTCCATACGTCCTGCCAAAATGGAAGACATCCAGTTGAATTTGAAATGAGATTATTGTTTAAACAAGGTTAGCAAGACAAAAAGAGGGAATGTGTCATTTCAGCTAAACTCAGGACCAGCAACTACAGTAGTGGCCTTCAAGTAGCAATTTTTTAAAGGCAGTAATTGAATTCTTATTGTTTGAAGTTTATTTTCTCATGGAAAGTCCATTTTCATGGGGTTTTATTTTACAATTAGAGCCAACACTTTTAATGTCATGATGGTAATGGGGTGCACACTTTAATCAAAGCATACATCCAGTCACCAGCATGCACTTCATACTTGCATTTTATTTAGACCAATGAATACTTTCCACTGCCCCAGAAAGCCACCACCATCTAAAATAGACTATTCCACATTGCCCAACCCTGCAGTTATGAGGGTCTTTCCTAGAGCACCTGAAAGCTATCCTCACCTGCTTCCTCCCATGAGGACTGAAGGTCTAGAGGTACAGCCAGTGGGTGATGAGGGGGTGAGCTCTGCTCATGGGAATGAGACCAGTACCAGGAAGATGAGTCAGCAGCCAAGGAAGACGGAGTTCAAGTTCTCTTCTGATTTGAAGGGAGAAACTCCCCCAGCCTTTTCTGTGGAATGAATAACACACCCCATTTGACTCCCACTTCCTAAAAGCCATTCTTAAATTGACATCCAGCCCACCACTGTCTTGTTGAAAATCTGCCAAGTTTTAAGACTATCTCACATATATGTCAAAAGTCAAAGAGATAAGACTATGCATAGCTGCAATACATTATTGTTATTATTATTACTACTATTATTATTATTTGCTCACAGAACCAATAATACAGGATTGATTTCTCCAATCCTCTAATGTCTTAAGATAAATGAGCTAATAGGCATTCTCTAAATTCTCATTAATATTATATTTACAACCCTCAATGAAACAATCACCCAGTCTCTGGCACCTTTATGAGAAATACATTAAGATCAGATGTGGTCTAGACAAAATTGAATTTTGATTTAAATTGGAAATTCTTTTCCTAGAGTTTATTAATGCCCTATGTTATTAGTGCTAAATGTATGTGCCCTCAGGTTGAGTGTAGCTGTGTATTTTTCCTTCTGATTTCCCTTAGCCTACTGTACTTTGATTATGTCTTGTTGATTCTGCCCTTAAAAATATCATGCAAGTTTGTCCCTTTTCCCAATTTCCTGTGATATTCAACTTTAGTTAAAACTCTCATTACAACTCTCCTAGTGTTTCCTTAAAGGTCAGAGATGAGAAACCTTACTTGATGTTATCATATGTGAAGGTACAGAGATACTTAGCTTTATGAATCTGACATTAATAAACTGCAAAAATAATGCTCACTATCAAGAAGGAATGTAATTCTTTCTAGATTGAACCTGCACTTATTCAAACTGTCACTGGGGTGCCAGAATATGCCCTAGTCTTTCCTTGCTGTGAATACAAAAATAGTCATATTTATTTAATAAATACGAGCTTTTCCCTGGGAAGAACACTGTGCAGTTTGGACAGCTCTTCTCAGATATACTGCAGGTGTATTCTCTGGCTGGACTCCCTTGAAGTTCAGTCTTTGATTCTCTCAGCCTAGTCTTTGTGCTTTCTGCCACGTAGACCCTCATCCATTGCGAACTCTTAACTATCTTCCTTTGGCTTCTTTGAAACCTTCTTACTTTCCCTCTTTAATTCCATAGCTTCCCTTGTTCATTTGTATGTCATTACTTTCAAAAGTCTAGTTTCTTATTTTTTAGAAGCGAAATGCAGCCTCCTGAAATCCTAGATGAACAATGGACCAATGTCTCATGGCTTCAGTCATTATCTTTTATTCTATGAACATGGAATGCAGAAAAAGACAAGAAACCATTCCTACATTGGTCTCAGAGGCTACATATGGCTTCAAATAAATAAATAAATAAATAAATAAATAAATAAATAAATAAATAAATAAATAAATAAATGTAAGAATTCACAGAAAGCATGGAGGGATTTTTTTGGGATAGGTTAATAAACATACGACTTGCATTCCTATCTCTAGCTTGAATGCCTTGTTTGGTTGTATTGGTGCTGCCTGTAAATATTATAGATCCATATGAGTTCCCAATTATGAGCAGTCTTCTTGCCAGATTACTTAAAATAAATGTCTGGGGACCTTATGCAATTAAATCATTGTCACCAGCATTGCTTAGGGTCCTATGATAGCTCATGAAATACCATTCAACTCATTATAATGAATTTAAATACAAATTGACATTTATAAAATCATCTCTGGAAAACAAAACCCTGAATTCTATCTCAAAATGCCAGAAACTTTTGTCTGTGATTGTTAGTGACTGAGTTGGAAGGTCTGTAGCAGTAGGTCACATAAAATCATGGCCCCTGGCTGTAGACAGGGCTGAGCGTTAAAGGTGCTTCCTTGCCAAGACTGATGGTCTAGGTTTGATTCCTCGTTCCCCATGTAAATCCAGATGCACAAAGTGGTACATGTGTCTGGAGTTCATTTGCAGTAGCAAAAAGCCCTGGAATGCCTATTCTCTCCTTGAAAATAAAAATACTTTAAAAAAATTGGGCCCATAACTAAATTTACTTTTGCACATGCAAAGTGATCCTTCTTTACATAAAAAAAAATGTAGGCTGGCGAAATGCTGTATGAGAATGAAGACCTGTGTTGGGACCTGCAGAAGCCACACCTGTAATCCCAAGCTTGTCTAGAGCAAGATGGAAGGCAGAGTAAGAAGAATCTCTGGAAGCTTACAGGCCAGTGAGCCTGGGGTATGAAGCAGTGAAGAACAGGACACCTACCTCAAAGAATGAGGAGGTGGAAGACCCGCATGCAAGATTTCCTCGGACCTTCTCTAACTGTGGGTTTATAAGAACAGGCTGATAATATAGTAGAGATCTGCCTATGTTGGATAACCTTGAGATGTTTCAAATTGTGCCAGAAACCTTTGTGTAACTTATTTATTTTTTTGTGAAACAGTACAACTGAAACAGGCTCTGAAGACACGTTATAAAACTTTATCTGTAACTAGTATGGTTTTAGACAACTTAAATTATAATGTTGGCTGTGTTTGAGGAAGGAAAAAAAGACGAATAAGGAACGTTATACATCTTTAAGGCCGATGATTCAATAGTAAACAATTACCAAAAGGAAGTGGACATATTGTGAACACCTTCACTGGGCCAAGGACTTCCCCATTTACCATCTCCTTCACATTTCACAGTGCACTTTGGAAGCTGGAGTGTACTAATATTCCACACACAAGACACTGAATTTAAGTTTAAATAATTTGCTTAAATCCAGTCTAATATGATGTTAAGATCTGGCTTCAGGGGCTGGGGAGATGGTTCACAAGGTAAAGTGCCTGCTCTGAAACGTGAAGTCCTGTGTCGATCCCCAGCAACCAGGGGAATGCAAGGCATAGGTATACATGCCTATAGCCCCAGTGCTGGGGAGGTAGCGACAGGGGGATCCCTGTAACTAAATTGATAAATCCAGTCTCTCTATCACAAAATGAAATAAAAAGGTGGAGAGTGTTTGAGGAAGACACTAGGTGTCAAACTCTGGTCTCCACATGCACCTTCCCAAACATGTGTACAAGGAGAGAGAGAAAGAGAGAGAGAGAGAAAGAGAAAGAGAGAGAGATAGAAAGAGAGAATACAACTGAGAATGGGTGTACCAGGGCCTCCTGCCCCTGCAAACAAATGCCAGATGCATGCACCACTTTGTGCATCTGACTACTGTGGAATCTAACCCTGGTTGTTAAGCTTTGCAGGCAAGTTCCTTAACCACTGAACAATCTCTTCAGCCCCATGATTTTGCTCTTTTAAAATTAATAGTCTCCGGTATTTAGTTGCAGTATTGGACAGCTGTCTGACACACATGGTTTTAGATACGTATATATGGCCAGACAGGCTCTGGGCTATGCCAGAGGCATACCCCAAGTACCACTAAGCTCTTTAAGGCTGATCAAGAGAAACAAGAAGTAGCTCCAGGGATAACACAGAGAGAATTTTCTGCTCTGGAAGCACTCTATTGATCTTGGGGTTTAGCACCTCAAGAGGAAGAATGTTTGCCTCCTCTGATAGCATAAGCATTGTCTGGGACCATCTTACTGGGGTATTACAATAGTTTTCTATTGTGTTTGATGAAGGACCATGACCTTGACAGCTTAAAACAACACGTACTTCCCATCTCACATTTTCTGTTGGTTGGCAACCTGGACACAGCTTGTCTGGATCCTATGCTGAGGGTGTGTGTATTCAAGGTGTTCTTTGAGCTGTATCTTCTCCCTGCAACTCAGGGCTCTCTACACATGTGCTTGAGCTCACGTGGTTGTTGACAGGACCTGGAGTCTTGGTACTGTAGGTTAAGGCCTTGAGCTGGTAGAAGTCACCTGTATTCCCTGCATATGTGTCTGTCTCCATAGGCAGTTCACACAGGATTGCTTCCTTCATGCCAGCAGGAGTATCTGTCTGGATGTGTCTCCCTTCCCATACCATCCAGTCTGCTGTAATTGACTCACAAGAGTGATTTCACTTTTGCTCCATTCTATTGTTAAAGCAAGTCATAGGGAGGAGATTACAATAATGTCTTAACACTAGGCTGGGTGAAGAGTATTGGGAATCAATCACTTGGGGTCTGTTTGCCACATGTGAATGTCTGCTGTGGAAAGTTCTTCCTGGTTTACAATAGTAGATGTAGCTGTTATATTTGGGATGAGAGAATCACAGTGGACTGTGCAAAACTTGGTGATTTGGAGGTCTCTGGCTTATGTAGAGATGCTTCCTGATTGCAGCCTGGTTTCTTGGCATTTCCCTCAAATATTCCATAGTATCTGGAATCTCTCAGTACCACTGGATCCAGTGCAAGAGATAGGTCTTGAGTGCTGATGGCATTCCCAGGAAATGTGCCTCCCTTTTCCAGGCTATTCTCGATACTCTTCAAATGCTCCATGCACTAACCTCTGCAGAAGTCAAGACCCCACCTACACTCGCTGGAGAAGGCTCTGCATTTCTGGATGACCCTTGGTAATTACATTCACGTTGGTCCTGGGGAAGCCCCACATTACACCACACACATAGCAGCTCTGTTTCCTCGGGGTCTGCACCCAACTGGTATTTTTCTTGGTCAGAGTGAGTGGGTAATCGACCTTAGCTCACAGCTGGTAACAGTCTTGACAAGAAACAGTAAGAGCACATCAAACTGCTTTGAATTAATATAACTCTCCAGGGTCAGACAAATTACATCCTTGGGGTAAGAAAGAATTTATAGCTGTGATTAGAGAGGCACTGTCAGTAATCTGAAGAATCGCAGGGAGCCAGTGAGGTACCTTTTTTTTTTCCAAAGGAAGAAAAAAAAAATGAATTCTGAAAATTGCTAGGTTGTAAGCCCGACAGTAATTTCCTACAAAGTTCTGGGAGGAATTATTAAACAGGTAACTTGTCAGCTCTTGGAAACAGAAATGGTAATCGCCAGGAATCATGCTAAATTAACCTCATCTGTTTTGCTTATGACTGCCAGGCCCAAGGAATGTAATGGGTATGGTGGTTTTGATTTGAGGAGGCATTTACAAACTCCTCATGGTATCCCTATATATATTATGAAGAAATTAGGTATGGATAATAACAAAGCCTGATGAAATCATGGTTGATTGAATAATTCTCTCCTAAAAGGTGAGTCAGAAATATTTGTAGGAATGGAGTTTGGTACAGATTGAAGAATAGAGGATCCCTGTCTCAGCCATGAGTTAGTAACAGAGATTGTAATAGTAGAGAAGAAGGGAATGGTTATGGTGAGTTGCTCTTCTGTTATTGTGGGAGCTGATAACGTGATAGGAAATCACGAAGAAAATTAGATTGAAGTGAGGGAGGGCAAAGACAAACTAGGAGGTGTGAACCTGGTCAGGGTCCTGTTGATCTTCTAAGTTCCCAAGTCTAAGGAAGAAGTTACCTGGCAGGAGAAAGGGAAGCTGAGGGACCTTGCTCTGGCAGCCAGTGAAGTCAGTGAGCAGCTTCAGAGCAGAGACACAGGAGCTGAAAGACTGCCATTGCTTTGTCCTTGACTTACATTCACACAGACTCCTCCTGCCGCCAACATTCTCCCCCCAAAATAAAGGAAAGGGATTGTGGGAAATGTAGTTCCTGCTTAGATGAGTTGTATACAGTTCAAAGGTAACACAGCCAATAGAATCCCATCGTTGGCCTTGTTCTGTTGACTAGTAATAAATATTATGAATGAGAACAAGGATAGATGTCAGGATTCAAAGGAAAATGTCAATAAACTGACTTCTCATTCCTCAAAAGTCACATTAAGTGTGAAAGGCTATTCTTGACTCTGCTCAGCCAATCAGCATCTCAGTTTCCAATAACTCCATATCTCCTTTTTATATTTTCATAGCACTGATGGGGAGCTGCTTTACAAAGCTAGCTTTTGTCTTACTCATATCACCTGCACCAGAATGCAGAATGCACAGCCCACATGGGTAAGGTCACTGCTTGACTTGTTGGATGCTCAATCCTCAGCGAGAATAGGATAGCACACAGAAGGCACGCTATAAATATTTATCAGGCGGCCATATAACTAAATTTAATGAGAGTAAGTGTAACACCATTTATTGTTGGATAAAATATCAACTCTAAAAGTAGGGAATGGAAGCTATCTAAATTAAGAATAATTCATGAGAGAAAATAGATTTGGGGCTTTTGTGAAGAGCAAGCACAAAGTGCAAATCGGGGTATTGGAAAATTCATGCATATTTCACTTGTATTAGTGGGAACAAAGGAAGTAATATTCATATTAGAAACTGTAAGACAAGGATACCACATTTTAACAGATAAAAGAGCCATTGTATTAAGAGGCTAGGAAGAAACATTGCATGGTTGGTTGTATTAGTTGTTGCAGAAAAAGCATTAGACGAAACCCAATAGCTATTTATGATAAAAATCTCTCATCATCACATCATGAACAGAGAGAAACTTACTCAACTTTGTAGAGAACATCTTTTAAAACTCTATAGTTATCATCAAACCTTCTCATGAGAAATGAGATTCATTCTTGCCAAATAATATCAGATAAATGTCTTCTATCTGAAACACTTACACAAAGAACTCTTAACATTCAATCAGATCTTTTAGAGTTTTTCTATTACCTTTCTGTATGTATGTGCAGTGTAATGTGTGTGAGTGCTGGCAGGCATCTGCAAGAAGATGTGTGTGGAGGTCAGGGGACAGCTGTGAGTATTGATCCTTACCTTCCTGCTTGAGACAGGATCTCTTACTGTTTGTTGCTCAGTACATCAGGTTTTCTGGACCATGAGCTTCTGGAATTCTCCTGTGCTTGCCTCCCATCTCACTCTAGTAGGGCTGGGATTCCAACTCACTACCACATCTGGCTTTAACGAATGCAGTGGGTCTGAATTTAGGTTCTCATGCTTGTATGGCAAGAATTCTACCCACTGTGCAATCTCCCTAGCCCCTAATCTGATTTTTTTAAAAGGGTCAGGGTCTCACTGTAGTCCAGTTAGATCTGGAATTGACTCTGTAGCCAAGGCTGGCCTCAAACTCATGGTGATCCTTCCACCTCAGCCTTTCAGGTGTTGGGATTAAAGGCATGCTACACCATGTCCATCTCTGATCTGAATTTTAAAAAAAATGGACAAAATCTAAGAATAGTCATCTCATTAAAGAAGATGTGTAGATAGTAAGTAAACACAGGAAAGGTTGCTAAATGTATTTTTATTAGAAAGTTAAATATTCAAACAGCAATGTGATGTGTCATGATTCTTACTAATATGACAAATATCCAAAATATTCATAGTAGAAATTGCTAGAGAGGATGCAGATAGCAGGGAGCCTCATTCCCTGCTGGCATAAATACAAACATGATAGATTGAGCCACGTTAGAAGGTGAATGAGAACTTTCTACGTCGTCATAGCATATGGCTTAGTAATTTCTCTTATAGGCATTTTTGTACAATTGGTTCAAATAAAATCCTGCTTGCGAATTTTATAGTAACTCTCCTCATAATGACGGAAATGTTAGAAGCAATCAAGATGTCCTTCCATAGGAGAATGGGTTAACAGACTGTGGCATCTCTGTATGATGTGGTAGAATATTACTCACCAATAAAAATAAATAAGCTAACAATCCACTAAAAAGCCTGGTTTAATCTTAAAGATACATGGCTGCATGAACATAGCCAGTCTTGAATGAATTTTTTATCAAATGTATTATTTGATTTCAATGACATGACATTCTGGAAATTCAAAACCATAGTGTATACATCAGTGTGAGTCATTGTCTCATGTCTTGGAGAAGTAGATGAGGATTGAGTAAATGGAGCACAGGAGATACTTTAGGGTGCTGATCAATTTCATATATATAAATATATAATATATATATATATATATATATTCTCATGTCAAGATGGAGACATGCACTGTGAGACACACTGAAGTTCTAAATCACAGAACTTCCCAGTAGTTTGCCATAACAAATGCAAGTTTAAAATCCACTGATATGTTTGATGATTTCCCTGGTAGAATGTAGAATTCTGTTTAACAAAATGATGGAACTGTATTACTAATGTATTCAACAATGTGCTGTAGTGGGAAAAGATGCTAGTCTAGATGATTGTAGAAATGGATTGAGACTGTAACATCAAAAACTTCACATGAGCTCAATGCTCACGCGATAGAGGTTCTGGGCCAACTTTACCATAAAAGTTACTAAATTGCAGAGTCAATGGCTGGTAGAAGAAAGATTGCTCATGTTGGTGTAGGAATCTGTAGATAAGCAAGAGAAATACTTGAATGATTCATGTAGTAATGCACTTGAGTTGGAGACATCAGTATACACTCATGTTTACCTTAATATGCATGCAGATATTTACCTATAAAAATAATTTCAGATATGAGTAGAGTATGGGTAAGTGGGCATCTGGGTGATGCCTCCAGCAGTCAGAGGGCATAGAAATGACTGCACTCAGTAGTGATGAGTGCACCTAGCTCTTAGTTGTTGGGTTTCTGATAAAATTTCTATATATGCACACACACATACACACATGTGCATGTGTGTGATCATATGGAAGAAATGGTTGAATTTAGATATGAAGAGAGAAATATACAAGATGAACCTGGGTAGAACATTTTGTGGTACCTGAAAGTAACAAGATATTGAACAAATAATCAAGCTAGCAAAATCAAGGAAAATTCAATCAGTGTGAAGGTTTTTACATAGGTCCATTGCATACCAGTGCATGGATGTGTGTACTTGACCATGTGGCAGCCAGTGGACAAACTCAGGTGTCATTCCTTAGGTGCCATCTGCATTTCTTTGAAACAGGGTCTCTCACTGGCCTGGAGCTTTCTAAGTCAACTAGACTGGCTGAATAGTGATGCCAGGGATTCTGTCTCTCTTCCCAGCACTGGGATCGCAAGTGCACACTATTATGTTCAGCTTTTAAAATTTAGTACCCCCAGGGATCAAACTCAGGTTCTCACACTTGTTTGACAGCATTTTACTAGAGCAATGAGAGGCTATTTTGAAGAAACATAAGAGACAACTAAAAGATTGCAATAGCCAAAGATGAGTGATTCAGCAGTAAAATAAAGTTACATAATGTTATTTTATAATCCTTGGGCATATATGGTATATATGTATATTGTATATACATATATATTCATGAGTATATGTGGATACAATAAGTGATGTAATTAATAAGTATATGAATCAAGAATGACAAATATCCTCATATAAATGATTTCCAATAATATATGCTGATTGCTCATTCTGAAGGATGACAATCATAATTACCCATTCTTTATGCATAGGCTCTGCAACATAACATCCTTCCTAAGAGTTCAGAATGGAAAGTGATGGTGACAGGCAGAATTCACAGTAGAATACCTGATAGGCACCCTCTCACCAAAAGATAAAGGGCCACCCCAACAGAGGGAGGTCATGCTCATAGTATTCCCTGCTGGTGAGATGTGACAACAGAGGCCCTGTACCTGTGGTTCCCCTCCAGCAACCCCAGTATAATCATACAAACACATTACAGGAATGTCCTATTTGAAAAACATTCTACAAAATATTTGATAGGTGTTTCTCTAAGTGTTAAAACCACCAGATGTAAGGAACATCTGAGAAACTACCAGAGTGATCTAGATGGGATCCTGGGTCTTAGGTAAGAATTAAGGAAGCATGATTACAGTATGGGCTTTAATTACTAAGAATGCATTCTTTTTGAGATAGGGTCTCATTCTGGCCCAGGATGACCTGGAATTCCCTATGCAGTCCCTGGAATTCCCTATGCAGTCTCAGTTAGTCACCCTGAGCTCACAGAGATTCTCCTACCTCTGCCTCCTCCTGAGTGCTGGGATTAGAGGTGTGTGCCATGATGCACATTTCTGTCATAACCTAAGACATCAATAATAAGGTAAACCATGCAAACAAGATATGAAAATTCTGTTCTGTCTTTGAAAAATTTCAAAGCCTAAAATGGTTTTATAATACGGACAGTTTGACTTTATTTTGAAATGACAAACAGTGTTCAGAAGACAAAATCCATGAGTAACTCTCATAAACAAATTATAAGCATAATGTTGATTAAAAAATCCCAAACAGATCTTTATGATGTGCTTATTAAGAAGCAGCTGTTATTGAAGTGCTCATAATTGCTGCCTTCAAACACCTAGATGCTGAATGTGATGAGATCATGCTCACAGAGCAGCTTCTGGTGGCAACACAGGGACAGATGGGTCACAACCATGAGTAGCAGATTCGACACAGATTAAAAAGAGGGCTTTATGATTATTAGAGCTGTCTAAATATGACTAGCCTGCCTTTGGATGGAGGCAAAACACTTCTCCTCATTGTTCCTCCAGGAGAGACCAAAGGAATGTCCCAGTGAAGAACAGAGGTTGAGAATGAGCCTGAAGGTTTCTTCTCAGATGCTGTGATTGCATGTGTAACAGCCCACTCCACGTGATCACATTGGTTCAGGTGGCTCCAGGCAGGCTTCAGAAACGACTTACTTTCTAACGACCTCCAGATGGCACGTATTTCTCTGATCATCTTGGAATTACACACTGTGGATTGAAGGGGAGAAATCACTGTGGAGCACAGTGAGGGATGGATTTGAGAGAAACTTCTGAGAATATATTTATGTGCATACACTTGACTCTTCAAAAGAGAACTAACAGAAAGTTGAAGACAGCAAAATTAAGACATAAAACAAGTTCCCACAGTGGTTTTAGTATTGGATATTATCTTCTTGGTTTTAAATGCTATCTGGTATAATGATGCTTAAGGCCAGCTCCAGTGAGCAGGAATAGTTCTTAGAGGGTTGCAGTGGTAGTGTTGTTTACAGGAGCAGGTGGCTCTTACCCTCTAGCAAATCAGATCCATTTCATTCTCTTCTGAGGAAGCAGAAAGAGCAGGGATTCTGATCACTGCCCTTCTGACACTCCTGAAAATGTCGTGGGTTCTTATTTATATGTTTCCATTCTATTTCCATTCTCTTTCTCCTGGACTTATTTCTACTCTGTGGTTCCACCCCTAAAATGTGGAACCTCAGAAATACATATATGAATATGAAATTATTGAATCTTCAGTCATGTCTGTTTTCTAACAAATATATTACATTGACTTTGAGACTTTTTTTTTCAAACTCCAGTTCTCCCAGTAAGAAGTAGTCTAGCCAATATATTTCAGGTCAAGAATATCCTAGTACACCTGACATAGGGGAGCAGTGTATGTGGACATTTACATGGATGCACCTGAGGGTATGACTTATGAATAGTAAACTGACTAAGTGGTTCTGCTGCTTTGACATATCTATACTTGAGCAAGGAAATAGAAAAATCAGTTACTTGTAGGATTTGCACATCACTTGGCAATGGTTGCTTCCTAAGGTGTGTTTTTTTTGTTTGTTTTGTACTTTTGTGATTTCTTGTAGTTCAGGCTGGCTGTGAACTCACTATGTAGCTGAGGATTATATTTAATTCACGATCCTCTTTCTTCTACATCCAGAGGGCTGGGATTACACACATGCAATACTCCTATGCCCAGCAATAAGGTGTTTTCTTTCTTTTCTTTTCTTTTCTTTTCTTTTCTTTTCTTTTCTTTTCTTTTCTTTTCCTTTCTTTTCCTTTCTTTCTTTCTTTCTTTCTTTCTTTCTTCTTTCTTTCTTTCTTTCTTTCTTTCTTTCTTTCTTTCTTTCTTTCTTTCTTTCTTTCTTTCTTTCTTTCTTTCTTTTTTTTGGTAGAGTCTCTCTTTAGTCTAGGCTGACCTGGAAAGTCTCAGCCTGCCCTTGAACTCACAGCTATCCTTCTTCCTCTGTCTCCCGAGGGCTGGGACTAAAGGTTTGTGTCACCACACCTGGCTCTTTATCTTTTTTAGTAGACTCCTACCTTTGGATTTTGCGTCCACTCTAATGTCATACTAGCTTTTGGATTCCTTTGTCAATATTAAATAGGGTCTACTTAATACTGTGGAATATGACAAAATGCCAGAGACTGTATAGGTCTGTTGTTTTCATTTTCTGGAGAATGTATAGTCATAACAGTCTCATCTCCTCAATCCATGTCTTTCTTTCCTCCAGTATTAAAGGAAGTCCTTACTTTCTACCTCTCAGCATCAGTTTCTAAAAGCATCTACAGAAAATTTCCTTTACAAGCACATGTGATAAATACTTGGTCCCCAGCTAGTGGTACTATTGTGTGAAATTCTGGAAATTTAAGAAGGTAGAGCCTACTTGGAAGAAGTGGGTCCCCGGGGGAGGGAAGGTCCTTAGGGGGTGTCTTGTCCCTCCCTCTCCTTCCTGTCCTCTAACAAAGTCCCTCTTCTAAACTTTCCTGCTGCTAAGATGTTCACAGGACCAAACAATCCTCCTGGAAGCTGTTTGTCACTTGTTTTAGTTACTAAGACAAAGAAGTAACAAATTTAAAGTATTTCCTGGATTTGTCACTAAGAGCAATTTTACTGCTAGATTGTGCCTTTAAAATAGTTAAAAAATGTTTAAAAACTTTCCTAATTCCACATTGCATTAGAATGTCATGGATAGCCAGCCTTTCTGGTCACTTACAGATATTTTATTTGTCTATATATTAGTATCTTTCCATAGACCTTTATATGTATGTTCCTTTGCTGTTGATGACTGGATTGTATTTATTTGTTCATTCTTTTCTGTTCCATGATGGTTTTTTGCATTCCTTTCTGAATCTGCTGTTACCCACTCTGGTCTTTCAGCTCTTTCTGCCTTTATCCACCCATTGATATCCACATGTTATTTAAGGGTCACCAGAAATGTCATAGCTTGTGAGACACAGATTGCTCAGTTGGAATTTTATCTTCATCTACACTTCACTTCACTCTTTTGTGAAGCTCTTGTTTTCTTCTGAAAGGTATTTGACTTCATTATGCCTTGCTCATGGCCCAGAGACACATACTTCTAAACTCAAGGACAAGCATCTAGCATCTCCCAGCACAGGGCGAAGTATCTGCATCACACATTACAGAAGCCTCATGAGTGAGAGCTGAATCACACATCCCAGAACCTACTGTAACATACTTTCAAAACCACAAATTTATATCCCCGTATGACTCCCCCTTATCTCTCTTGCAGTCATAGATCCAATTATCCCCATAACCTAGTTGAGTTTATAATTAGAATCTCAAACTTAATATCACCAGAACACTCATGATTCTTGAATATTTTTTTCCTCATTAAACCCTTTTCATCTTGGTGTGAGTTGGTGTCAGTTATAACATTACTCAGGCTGTATCTGAAGATCTTGGTTTCTCTTCGTAGTACACACTAAATTCTTAATAGCTCTCATCAGTTTATTACCAAACTATATCATGAGTCTTGCACATTTTTGTCTTCTCTTTCTGAGCACCGGTCCTAGCCATTTTCATCTCTTACTCTAGTCTTACCTGAATCACAGCCAAGCCTCCTGACTGGCCAGCACACATTTCTTGATCTCCTAAATCAGTTCTCTGCATAGCAGCCAGAGGAGAAGTTTTCTCCAATGGCCTCTACTACAAATGAAATCTAAATTTCTAGCCACATCAATAATCTGACCCCTGAATAGTTCTGGCTTTTCTTCTTTCCCTTTCTCCCCTGCTGCAGTTGACTGGCTTTATGTCTGTCCTTCCTACATCACAAGCTGTGTGTCTGCCTAGGAACCTGGTCCTTGCTCTTCTTTCATGTAGAAATGCTCTTCTTTCTTTTTCAAAAATTATTTATATATTACTTTTTTATTTTTGGTTTTTCGAAGGAGAGCCTCACTCTAGCTCAAGCTGACATGGAATTCATTATGTAGTCTCAGGGTGGCCTTGAACTCATGGACATCCTCCTACCCCTGCCTCCCCAGTGCTCAGGGTTTAAGGTGTGCACCATCATGGCCAGCTGAACTGCTGCTCTTCTTTCAAAGCTTCACATGACTATCCCTTCCAGTGCTCAGGCAAGTTTTCTCTGCCATCTTGCTAATGAGTGTATTAGTCACTTAACTCCTTGCTGTGACAAAGTACTTGGCTAAAAATTAAGGAAGGGAATTTATGAATCAGAGTTTGAGGGTATGGTCAGCCCATCATTTTAGGGAAGGTAATGAGCAGGAATGTGAGGCAGCTGGCCACATTGCATCCACAGCCAGAAAGCAGAGAGAGATGAATATTGGAGCTCAGTTTGCTTTCTCCTTTTTATTCAACCTGGGAATCAGCCTACGGGATGGTGCTGCCTCCATTCTAGGGGAGCCTTTCTTCTTCATTTAAATTTTATGGAAACATTGTCATACATGTCTATATATTATATGAGTTTCCAGGGTGATTCTAAATCTAGTTAAATTGACAATGAAGTTAAACCATCACAGATTTTTTTTAAAAAAATTCTTTTATTTATTTATTTGCAAGCAGAGGGAGATAGAAGAGAGAGAGAGAGAGAGAGGGAGAATGGTTGTTCCAGGGCCTCCAGCTGCTGCAAATGGAATCCAGATGCATGTGCCACTTTGTGCATCTGGCTTTATGTGGGTACTGGGGAATTGAATTCAGGTCCATAGGTTTTGCAGGAAAGTGCCTAAATACTGAGCAAGCTCTGCAATCCTAGAGCATCTATTGATTCTATCTTTTTTGTGGCTCTTGCTTAGGTGTAGGATGCCTCTGTTAGTCATATCCCAATGAGAGGGAAACCTCTGGTATCCAAAACACTGTTTGCTTTAATCTATGTTGCCCTGATGGCTCATAGGCCAGTCATCTCACTACCGGTCAGTCTAGATTCTTAAGGCAGCTGTCTCTTTGCCCACCCCTACCTGTTACAGCTCTTTCTTATGCTTAACTGTGAGCCTCTGGGAAGCAGGAGCCATCACATATTCCCACTGCCTCTCAGAGATCAGGACACTGAGCAGTGCTCTGCAGGTGAGTTCATGCATTTTCCCTTGAATTTCTCAACCCTTCTTTCCTCCCCCAATCTTTTCTAATGGAATTGCTTGTTAGTTGTAGGAAAGTTAAATTCCTATTAGAGCCTTTTAAAACTGAGATTGGAGAATTGATGAAGCCTATAATTGGCAAAAGAAATTCTGACCTAAGGTACTCACTTAATGAAAGAATGTGGTAGGAGGGCAGAGGGAATAGTTTCACTTAATAGAGGAGATGAAGATGTGATGCTCAGGGTACCAGTTTATTAGGCAGGGAAATCAAGTCTTAATTCACTGAAAAAATGATCCGTCAGAGAAGTTCATCCTCTCTATAAGCTAAGGGATGGGCTCAGGTCTTTTTATAAATTATGGCCTTTTTATTAACATCATTAAATCAAGATTTATCTTGATTATAAAATTTTAGATTATACAACTTAGTATTATAAACTCAACATTGATATTGGGTGAAAGTTGTTGGCTTTACTCCCAACCAAGAAGCTGTTGCAGGTTTGCTGGCAAACTCTAGGCCAGAGGGAGTGATCTGGAACATGGAATGAATTTGGGAAGGGGGAGAATAAGAAGGGAGGTGGGTTTACTCAGCTCACTCTGCACACATGTTTTGAAACATCACACTAAGCCCATTAATGTGGATAATTAACACACATTTATTGAAAACAAAGTAAAGTATAAGTAAAGTTATTAATGGTATTCAGCCAAGATGACTTAGTTGATTTTCAATATTGCTTTTTCATCTCATATATCAGGGCATCTGAAACTTTTTCTCACTTCAATGCTTTTTTGCCCAAGAACTTTTTACATAACTGTATGTATGTAGGTATATAAAATAAATATGTAAATCAAACACTTATTGGTAATAAATTATAAATAAGTTTGTTTCAAAATAATTCTATGGCATATGTATAATTCTAACATTTATGAAACATAAAAACAAATTTGCATACTAATGAGATAGATGTGCTTGCTTACTATACATAAAGAATTAAATCTCGGGCTGAATAATATTGCAGGGCATAGAGCATCTTCAATATTTTTCAGAGCTAATTGATATTTTTATTTTAATATTATCAATTTTGAGAGCACCACTTTGCATAAACACACAGTACAAAATGGTAATAAGTATGTGTAGGGCCATTTCAGAAATTGCTTAAAATTCTGTCCTAATCCTAAACAAAATTCATTGAAAACTTTTTTTTTTAATGAAACTCAAAGTCAGCAACTCAAACAGCAGATGTTAAAATGAAACATTCTATAATGGTACATTTCAAAGATTGTATTAATTTGATACATGCTGAGAAATGATGTTGGGAAAATATCAAACAATTTTCTCTAATTAAAACATTGTGTCTCTATAAGATCAGTACATTTTGCATATAGCAAAAAAAGAAACTGGAATTCATGATGTACAATTATCTTGAATCTGAGGTGAAGTGTTTGGGCTTTGTTTGTTGGTATGTGTGGTGTGAAGGCTGTGCAGGGCAAAGTGTGGGTGTTGTGAGTTCAGGATGATATGGTTGCAGACTGTTGTGTGTTCAGCACCTAGGCTGAAATGAAGTCACATGATTTGACATGCGCAGGTGCTGCCGGAAACACTCCAAATTCGTTATGTGTTTGATTTTGAATTCATTTTTGGTTCACATGCAACAGTGAAATATTTCTGAATATTGTTTTTTGAATTGTATTTCTGAATAGTGTTTTGTGACCCTCATATTTAATTATGTGTCCCTACATGGGCTCTAGGGCCACTATTTGATAAGTTGTACCATACCTCCCACCAGATTGAAAGATAGAGACCATGAAGCTAAAATGATGGCATTTCTCCTCACTCTGGTCCACTTTTCCTCTAGACAGGTGCTGGGTCCATTGTTGATGACTTCTGATTAGTCTCTCTTCTTTTTCTCCTTCCTCTCAGCACTTCAAATGTCCACATTCCTCTGTCCCCACATCTATGCTCTCCTTCCCTTGGTACCTTCTTTTCAACTAGATTAATGAAAAAGACATATATTTGTTAAAAGCGATAACACTCCACTATTAGATCTGGTGGTATTTATACTTTGAAAATAAAAATTCCTGGCAAGAACAGTATCTTAAGAGCCTTAAATCATGACTGGTGGAATTTCAGACATAACATTCATCCCCATCATATTAGCAAGCACCCACATGCCATGGTCTCAATGTCTTCCACCATGATGATGTAATGAATTAGTGGAGTTAAAAAACCCAGCTTATATAACATTGCTATACTTTAAGAAAATACCACAAGTGTATTTAATATGTTTTGCTTTCAATTTCAGGGCAAGGTGTAGCCCAAAGATACACCCAAAGTGACCTATTGCCTTCAGTAAGCCCCACTTCTTAAAGTTTTCAGAACTTCTCAAAATATTGCCACCAGCTGAGACCTAAAAGGCTCACACAGCCTAAGGGAGACACTTCACATTCATTTTAGATCTTTTGATTTTCTTTTTGAGGCAGGGTCTCTTTCCAGCCCAAGCTAACCTGGAACTCACTCTGTAGCCTAGGATGGCCTCAAATTCAAGATGGCCCTCCTACCTCACCTCCTGGCACTGAGTCTTCCTCTGACTATAGTGCTGAGTCCTTCTGCAGGAGCTTTACTTTCTTCTTTTTGCAGGTATATGTGTGTGTGGCATGTGTGCACATGTGTGCATGTGGGCTGATGTGCTGTGTGTACATGTGTTTGGATGCCAGAAGTCAATGTTGGGTGTCTTCCTTGGGTACTCTCTACTTTGCTTGATTTGCTCGCTTATTTTATTTATTCCTTTGTATACTTATTCATCTATTATGTACTTGGTGTGTGTTTCTGTATGTGCATGTGTTCCTATGTATGAGAGAGGTGCACACATGGCCTTGAGTAGATGTAGCAGGTGTTGATCCTCACCTTCCGTCTTGCTTGAGGCAGGATCTCTTCTCCACTCTGTTTCCCAGGCATTTCCAGTCTCTCCCTCTCCTCTCAGCTAGGCATGCAGGGATTACAGAGGCTCATGCTGCAGCACTCAGCTTTTCATGGTTTCTGCTCCTCGTGCTTGTGTAGGGAGCACAAACAGTCTTCCCAGCCCTCTATTTCCTGACAATAGCCTGTGAGACCTTAGCGCCCTCTGTTGCTGCCTAAAACCCCCTGCTTTTTCTTACTTCTCTGACCTCTGTGTGTTGCTCTAATGATGTGAAGTTCTCCCCTGCATAAAGCCGTTTCTGTGCATCATGTCCCCTGAGAAAATGGATTACCATTGCCATGCTCTCTGTGCACAGTGGGTTGCACCCCACTTTGAGTATAAAACCAACATCCAACTTTAACAATATACAACCTTTACTACTTTAATTGACAAGTGTTTGGTACCTCTGGAAGATGGAAGAGGTTGAGAGCAGAGTCTACTATTCTTCATTTATCAATTTTACTTTTGAATCACATGATATCATACTTGACATCGATAGATAGAAAATATTAAAACTGTAACCATCAAGACCCGCATGCAATGATTTCTTAGTCTATGTCTGGTTTGTTCTAATCGCTTTACATCAATTACTTTATTCAGTCTCCACAATGCTTTTAGGTAGATAACTTAGTCGGTAGCCAATGCTTTGAATGCCTGGCATCGGCATCACTGACCTTTGACTTGACTTTGATTTCAGACCTTGCTCTGTCAGGCAGTTTAGTGGGAGCTCGGGCTCCTGCTCAGCAGCTCCCTTCATTCACTCAGTATGTCAATCTTCTTTCTGTCCCTTGCTGTCTCCGAAGCTGCAGTGAAAGGGATTTAACTTGCTTAGAGAAATCCTCAAGTGTGGTTGGGAAAGAGCTTGTGAGGAATCCTCCAGCCTTCACCATTTGGATGGATAATTCTAAGACGTTCCATTTTGTTCAAGATTTTTATGTGAAAAGTCTATGCCTTTTGCTAACTACCAGACTCACTGTGAATAAATTACCTGATAAGAGTCCATGTGGTTTTAAAGTAAATGTTAGGAAGAACAAACACTTATATCTTACTTGAATCTGATTCATTTATTATTGTGTTAGAATATACTGTAAATCCCGGGGGTGTCCAGCCTTTTGACATTGGAGCATGACATTGTCATCTATAAACGTGTTGGGTCACATTCAGTTATTTTGGGAGGCTTATGACCTCTTTACCAAATGTTGGGCATGTCTGCCTGGTAAGCTGTAGTGCCTTATCAGTAAATTATAATGGCTATGATTTACTGATGGGCTGTGCCCCACAGATAGTTTGTCATAAAATATAAATAAAATTAAAAGTAATAAGATGATATCTTAATAAATAGGTGTTTCCATTTTTTATATCCCTGATCCCAATGTGTATGATTAGGGTGTTTATGTAAATGTTCTAAGACTCTGAAATTTTCTGTGAGAGGCTATTTGGATTTAATATCTTTATTTCTTATGGAAAGAAAAATAACATTAAGTGAGAATCTAATGGTCTGGAAAAAAAAACAACAGACCAACTTCAGATGAACTCATATATTAACTGGTTAACTGGGAAAAAAACAGTAGGCTTGACTTGTCATACTGAATTTTGATCAAACCTGTAGCTTTTTGCTGACAGCTTTCCTATACATTTTTTATAAGTTGAAATCTTAGCTTATAAGAGAATTGATGATCAGAAAAACAGAATTCAATTTATTCTTTTTTATGTGTCTGTATTGTGAATAGGTGTGGGTATGAATGTTTGTATGTGTATGGGTTCAGGTAAGCATGCACATGTGTGTACTTGCATGTTGGTGTTCAACATTGGTAGTATCTGTCCAACTTTCTTTTTAAGACAGGATTTCATATTTAAAATGGAGCTCACCTCTTTAGATGACCAGCAAGCTCCAAGGATCCACCTGTCTCCTTCTTTCCAATGTTAGGTTTACACACACATACACACACACACACACACACACACACACACACACAAAACCACCATTCCCAGCTTTTTCATGGGTTCTGAGGATCTGAAATCAGGTCCTCCTATTTGCATGAGAAGTGATTTACCCACCGAGTCATCTTCTCAGATTTATAGAACTCATTTTTAATCCACGTTTCATAAACAGAAGGAAAACCTTGACATTCTGTATGGTTGTGATGGTATAGTCTTTCTTTTTTAAATTACTAATACAGCACTATACAATTATGTAGATTCATCCACAGTGCATTCTGTTTCATCCATATTGTACTCAATGAATTTTTCTCTCCGGGGATTGGAGAAGAATGAAAAGATCAACATTTTCTCTTCTGTCTGCTTTTTTGAGATAGCATCCCATGTAGGCACAGCTGATCTTGAACTTACTATGTGACTGAGAAGAGATTGACCTTGAAATTCTGATTTTCTGAGTGCTGTTATTACAGACTTGTAACACCATGCCCAATGATGGGAATTGCTGGAATTCTACCAACTACACTACATTCCTAGCTCAAGATGATCTGTTCCCTTTATCTATCAAATGGAATCATTATCTATTTGAATACTGATCCTCCACTACACCTCTTCCCAAACATAAACAAAGTGGTTTGTATAGTCTGACTCTCTTGCCAAATTTGGAGAGGAGGTATTCATATGATCTGCCACTTATTTTGCCCTAGGACTCAAGGACTACTCACGGGTCCATGGGTTTTGGGGATGCACTTATTTCATGGCACTAGAGCCCTTCAGCTTCACTTCCCTACCCCTGGCTCCCTCTATATGAACCAGTAGACCTCACCTCACTTGCCTTCCCTGCTCTCCCTGGACCCACCATCAACCACTGGAGCACTGGAACACTTCCATTGCTTTGCGAATCTCCAGTTTAGGGCACCCCTTTGTTAGCTGTGTTCACTGTCAGAAACCCAGCTTGGCTACATAAACACAGTATCACGCCTTCCCCATCCTTCTTTGTTCTTGCTGTGGCTTGATCTCCTGCAATTTCTTCCTGACATTCTAGATGACTTTAGAAAGCAGTTGCACAACATTGAAAACTTAGTTATTCTCCTGCCCCCAGAAAAGACGATAAACTCTGAGAGAGCAAATCACATATGTCTTTTGCTCTATCTCATAAATTTCATGTTCTCCCGCAAACTCTGTGTTCTGCTCCAAGCATGAAAGGTCACTTTTCCCTTGCTTCTTCAGGTTAGAGCTTGGACATCATCGATGGTCGGAGATTTGAGAGGAAAGGTGTTTCAGAATAATGAAATTCTCAGGGATCTAGAATAGCATCATCTCCGAGGAACACTTCTTACAGAATAATGGCTGTTCTGAATTCTGACCTGCTCCCGAGGCAGCAGGATCCTCTTTGTTTTTGTCAAAATAAGATGACTTGGTGCACAGGGTGGGATCTCAGTATCACCAGAGCTCAAACTAAGTTATTTTTTTGGTTTGAAAGTAGCTGTAGCATCAACAACTTCTTTGATGTCAGCCCAGTATGAGGCTGTGCCAGCTATTTTCTGACAGTTGCCTTGAATTTTTTATGACTATATAAAGCAAGCAATGACCTTTGAGGGTTTCGGTATCTTTTTGATGTATGTATTTGTGCGAATCCCTTTTTCAAAACCACTTTGAAAGGGTCAAGAAATGACTCCAATGATTTTAGTGGAAAAATAACTTTTATTATTATTATTTTTTAGTTTGTGTATGTTTTAAAGTACTGATTAAATGTAGCTTGCATTTTGGGTTGTAAGTTATGTATTTGATTGTTTATACCTATGTAGGTTTGTCTGATTCAAAAGGGGAAGAGAAAATATATTGAAAGTGTGATAAAGGATTTTTAGGAAAGAAAAACTAGGTGGCTCTCATAAATCAAGTCATAAAATTAACATTCTGTCTTAAGTTTTTGAACTTAAAACAACTTAAAGATAAATAAGGTCAAAGAATTTTAAATAGCAGATAGAGCTTATAAGGAAGTTACCCATGAATATGTTTAACCATTAATTTAACTAGAGAATCTTTCTGTTTCTTTCTTCTAAAAGCTTGAATAATTTCATTTGTTTTGAATATTTACATTGCTCCTTTGCTGACTTTTGTTTTAATATTCAAATCTTGTCGTTACAGCAAAATTTATGCTTTTGCTTTTGGGAAATTCCCTAGCCTCAGTTAATGAGGGATAAGCATAATAATTGAACGTTGGTTAAAATGGGTGCTGGTGCCTCTTTCAGCTTGGTACTAATGCTGGCACATTGATTTGTATGTATTGATTTGCATGCTTCCTGATAGTATTCTTCATTCTTCTTTGAGAAAAGGAAAGAGTCCTAACTGAACATATGGTGACTTCTACATTGTCATAATATTATAGTGTAAATCTCAAGCATGGCTTTCCATATTAATCCCGTGTCCATATTCCAGGCGCAATTCTTCTTTCTCCGTCCACCAGGACAATATCTTGCTGTTTCGTGATTCTGACTGCTGTCTGTTGCTTGGTGCTACATATTTTAATTCAATGCTGAATCCAATAAACAGGGAAAATAATGCATATCAAAATGGTATTTCTTTAAATCTGTTATCTTTATTTCTGAAGTAAAACGTGTTAATAACATTTACAAAATTATGAAAGGCCCTTGATAGTGTTGACAAATTAACATGCTTGGAAAAATATGGAATTTACCTAATTATAAACATCTAAGGCACTTTTTACAATAGCATTTAAGGTTCAAATAAGATAATGCACTCGTAAGCAAATAGAAATTGATGCTGGAAGAACTGGACTAATTCCTTCATGATAACTGTTTTAGTCCGTTCCTGCTGATATAATGGAAATCCTTAGAATGAGTAATTAGTACATAACAGGAATATATGTCTCATAGTGATGGAGACTGGGAAGTCCAAGGCTAGCACATTTCGTGTCTAGTGAGGACTTCTGTCTGCTTCCAAGATGATTCCTTGTTGCTAGGTCACACACCCCAGAAGGTTTAAGGACATGAAAAGACAAACAACGAGGGACTGGAGAGATTGCTCAGTGATTAAGATGCTAGCCTGCAAAGCCCAAGGACCAAGGTTAGTTAGGTTCCCTAGTACACATATAAAGTCATATATTCATGGTGGTGCATGTACAAGGTGGCACATGCATCTGGAGTTAATTTGCAGTGGCTAGAGGCCCTGATGAGCCCTGTTCTCTCTCTCTTTCTATCTCTTCTCTCTCTCATAAATAAATAAAATAAAAATTTAAAAAGACAATCAGCTGCCTTCTCCTTCTTTCTTCACACCATTAATCTGTTCATGAAGGTTCTGCCCTTATGACTTAATCACCTTTATAAGGTCATACTCCTTAACACTAGCCTATTGGCAATTAATTTTCCATCTATGACTTTGTGGCGCACATTCAGACCATAGCAATGACATGGCCAGAAGCCAACATTTCATTCTTGGTATCACATTCTTTCCTCTGGTTCATACATCTTCTTCAAATACATGACACAGATCCCATCTCTCTCTCTCTCTCTCTCTCTCTCTCTCTCTCTCTCTCTCTCACACACACACACACACACACACACACACACACACTACATTCTACATTCTCCTGTAGTGATGAAGGATTAGAGAACTGCTCTCCCTGTATCTCAAAATAGTATGAAGCAGTGGACCAGATAGATGCAAGCTAGACACAGAAATTCATAGAAAAATGTGACTTTCTTGTTAAGGGCTTGATAGGATTGTCATATTCAATCTAGCTTTAACTATAGGAGCAGCTCTTGAATTTTTATGCTTGAACACATGTTTGAACACTTTGCAGGATTGTGGTGGTTCTCAGTGCTATACTGAGAATTTAATCTATCTTGCTAAAGATCGTCTGTCTTCTGAACTTTAACAAACTTCACATGTATGTGTTTATATGTTTGGGTGGTCAGGAAGATGCAGTTGGAGAAGTGAGGTGGACCTGGTTGTGAGTAGTTTCTACTTCTCCACCCCATTATCACCAGAGTGCTTCTTGCAGCATCCTGGTGATATTCCTATATTTTCTCTTCCTATATAAATATACTCTTCCTATATTTTGAGAAGGTTTGAAATGGTTTGAAATTATTTATGTTTTGATCGTGGCTAACATAATGTTATCATATCTTAACTGCCCCAAGTGTGACTGGTTCTTTTTTAATAGAGTGTCTTAATTGCCCCAATTTTGCCTCTCTAAACAAGGCATCATTAAGACAATGCCTTAGTATAATTTTAGATAAAAATGGCACAATCAAAATACCTCTGTCAATGTGTGAAAAATGAAAAAAATGAAATACCGCATATTTTTAGTCAGCTGGACAGTGACATTTGAGTGACTTTTTTCCAACATGTATGTGATCTTTAAAAAAGCCCTCACACTAAAGACTATACTGATATCTACTATGAACTTTAAAAAGTATAAATTAGAGAGGGTGTGATCAAGATGGCAAAGGTGTACCCATACCAGCACACCTGGAGAGCACACCAGAAGGGAGCGAGAACCATGGACAACTCAACTTGACCAATAAGACCTAAGATGATGACTGACTACCAGGTAGGAGATGAACCATCCCTAATTCATCATCTAGGGACCAAATGAAACCATAGAGGAAGTGGCGAGATGAGCAAGAGTGCTGCCTCCACAGCAAGTTAGACAACCTATGCAAGGGTAATGGAGACAGACACCGAGGATACTCAAAATAGTCCAAAGCAGAGACCCAGAGATTCTTAAGAGCTCAACAGTAAAGCAGACTTAAAACTTACCCACTGTGACTCAGGGAATATTGTGGAAGAGAGATGGAAAGATTGTAAGAGCCATGGTGGGGGTATTATCCAGAGATATTGCCTCTCTCAAAAATTGAATAGAATGAAATATTCACATACGCACAAATACACATAAAACTGGGGAAATGTAAAAAAAAAGTATAAGTTAGAAAAGGTTATAACACAGGAATCTGACAAAAATTGCCAAGGATATAATAGACATGTTTTTCACATTTGACTATGTTGTATGAACTTTTATGTAGTGGTTTAAACAAATTATAGAATATATATTTTCTGTTTTAAAACAGGAAATCAGTGTAAAAGCATATGTTAAAACTTGCCCAGACTCACTGCTAGTTTTCTAATCTGCAGACATTGGGAAGTATATGGAGAATGTTCATTGGAAATATAATTTTAGAAGATGTGGATACATTTTAGTTGACAGAAAAAATATACTTTTATGCTAGTATATTTATAGGGGCAAAACATATGAGATTCATGCTGTATTGTTGAAAATATATTGGCACAGCCTATGCTGTGTGTGGGTCTGCATACATACCTGCATGCTAGAAGAGAGAAATAATAAAATTTAATAAGAAGTGATAATTCATTTTGTTTTGTGACTAGAGTAAGGAGAGGATGCTATGGCCTGTGTTCATTTTTGTGGGGGACACTGAACAGCATTGGGGAGCAGACTTAGGGAAGAATTTGCTTTTTAATTTTTTTGTATATAAATATTCTTAGCAGCTTTATATATTAGATACAAGTTGTGAAAACCATACATACCCATTAGTAGGATGATAAATTGTGTTTTATCCACAAAATGGAACTCACAGCACTGAATTCAAGCAACCCATTGATGCAAGCAACTACTTGGATTAATCTCAAATAGATATACTGACTAGAGGAGGAAGCTAGGTAATGGAAAATGCATTATGATTGACTCAATTTATATAAAGTTGCCCAACATGTCAGGTAATCTATAGGACTGAAGAATAGACCAGTGGTTGCTGTGAAAAAACAGAAATGAAGGAAGAGGTGGATGATAAAAGACTGCCAGAAATCTGTGAAGTGACTCCTTCAGTGTATGTGTTAGTTATTTCCTCCTTGTTGTTACCAGGTATCTGGCAAGAAGTGAGGGAAGACTTCTTGAAGGTAATAGCTTGTTAGCTCAAACCTACAGAATGAGTGCCGCTGGGAAAGAGGAGTGAAACCTGGAGTGGAATGAATGACAGTAATGTCTCTGATTGTGGTGGTGGCACTATCAGTAGGCACTGGCAAAAGGAAGAGCAAACTTTATCAGGGAAACGTTTCTCAGTGGCTTTACATCAACTTTATTGCAAAAAAGCTGGGATCGTTTAAATGATCAGATTCACTTTTATGCTTTTCAATTATCTGTTTTTTATTGAGCTTCATTGTAAAATGATCATCACATCTTTTGGGGGAAGGATCATTGAAAGCATTTTTAACATAATTTACTGTTCCTTAAAGAGTTGTTTCTTCTCTTTCTCTTCCTCTCCTTCCCCCTCTTCCATCTCTTCTTTCTCCTTCTCTCCATCCCCCCTCCTCTTCTTATCCCTCCTCTTCCTCCTTCTTGTGATAATTTCTTCCCTAGATTGGACTATGTAAGCTTTCAACTACAAGTATATGGCTGGTTATTCTTGTACTTGTAATCTACCATCTTGTATAAAAGGATAACCTCTCAGAATAATTTTTATAAATCTCATTTTGTGTTTCTATCAAGTTCCCTGATTTCACCATCCTCTCTCTCTTTCTCTCTCTCTGCATTCTTTCTGTTAATTCAAAGGCATTTTCTTTGTCTTCTTCCTGTGTGACACGGCAGAGATGCTGTTTAAGATGATTTATTGTTGTTTTCTGATAGGATGACACAGGAGCAGCATTTCCCAGATTTATTTGTTCAGAGCATGTTCTTGGCTCCACAGTACTATCTGCTTAATTGGAAATGTAGGTTTCTGTGTATTTGTGAACTTTGACAGCTTTGTATTTAGCAACTGCACTGACTTATTTTGATGTGTGGTACTTGAGCTCGGCTTTAATTATCTGAGGCAAAGTATCGTTCAAAAAAGTGACAACACAGAGATTTTTTTTTCCCTTTTCCCAGAGAGGGCAATTAGAGGACTTTTACAAACACTTTACCCCTCTTCCATGTACTTTCTGTTTCTTGCATGACTAATTATAGATAGTTCAACAGACTCCACACTTTTTTTCTTAGCATGTAGGTGTACAGAATTTCTGTTATGGCAACTATTATTATCATGATCATGT
Source organism: Zapus hudsonius (assembly GCA_004024765.1). Taxonomy (NCBI): domain Eukaryota; kingdom Metazoa; phylum Chordata; class Mammalia; order Rodentia; family Dipodidae; genus Zapus; species Zapus hudsonius. The sequence goes on from PVHP010001324.1 coordinate 44,692, forward strand.
ATGCTGAATTGGGAAATGGACTCTTGATTTGTGCATACTAGTCAAGTTCCCACCACTGATCAAGTGCCTCAGCCCTTATGATACAATTAAAAATAAAAAAATTAAAAACTCAGTAATGGCTGGAGAGATGACTCAGAGGTTAAGGCACTTGCTTGCAAAGCCTAACAACCCAGATATGATTCTAAGTAACCACATAAACTCAGATGTACATTGGAGCAAGCATCTGAAGTTCATTTGCAGCCATTGGAGGCCCTGGCATGGCCATTCTCTCTCTCTCTCTCTCTCTCTCTCTCTCTCCCCTCTCTCTCTGCTTGCAAATAAAGAAATAAAATATATATTAAAAAACCCCAATAATTATCGGAGGCAGATTCCAATTGACACTGTTCAAATCATTTAACTACTTTGTGGCTCAAGTTTCTTCCCCCTATTAACTTATTTAATCAAATTGAATTTACTGTCTTCTATGTGGTCAGCCTTGCTGGAGAGTTTAGGAAGGAATTGAGGATTTTGGTAGGAAAAATGAGATAGATAAATTGTTACTAGTCAAGTTCTGGGAAGTACTGCTATTCCCTGCTATGAACTCAGTACATCTACTTTCTTCCTCAAAAAAAAGTTATTAGACAAAACATACTACCCATGTATAAGGCATGGAAAGTAAGGAAATACAAGAAAGGTGGTGTAAAGTGTTCAGACTTCACAGGATGGGGTCATCAGAGATTTGAGAAGGAAGGAAGCTAGGGTTTGTGCAATGGTTCTGAAACTGAGTATGTGATTAAGAAAATGTAGAGAAAAGGAGAAACGGTTAGAATTAGAGGGAAAAGCTTCGAGTTAAGGCTTTTTTTTTCAGCAGTTGTGGCTTGGAGGGAAACCATAATTCTTTCACTTTAACTGGATTCTAAACTGAATTGAGAGTCACTATGGACAATTAGGTAAAATTTAGGTAGGGACAAATAATAAATGACCTTGGATATCAAACACGGGCTTTATGTTTATTTTGTAGACTTCTTTTGAGAAGTGACTAGGTTTATGCCTTTGGTTAGACAATGATTTCAAGTTATCTTTCTCTCTCTTTGGTGGAATTTGGGATTGAACTCAGGACCTCACAATATTCAGGTAAGCACTCCACCAGAGACCTATATTCCCAGCCCTCATTTCACTTTTTAGTTTGAGATAAGTTTTCACTAAGTTGCCAAGGCAGGCCTTGACCTACTCCTGTACATAGGCAACCCTTGAACATGTAACCCCCTGCCTCAGCTTCTTGAGTCACTGAGATTATAAACCTGCACTGCCAAGCCCAATGCTATCTTGGTACTATCTTCCACTTGCAAGTTAATTTCTGAAAGTAAGCCAACTCATAAGAAACTTAATTTCCTCATTGCCACATGTGACAAGCAGCAATGTCTTTCTGGGTTGTGGTGAGAATTAGGGATAGCAGGGGAGAATTGACTGGCACACAATATTTGCTCACTAAGCAGTAGCAAGTCTATCCTACAATATGGACACTCACAGGAGAATCCCAAGGATGCTTTGATCTCAGAGTCAGGATAGCCTTAGAGGTATTCTACTCATCCTCTGAGGAAAGCAAATGTTCCTATTACAACCCTTCCGATTTTATTTCATATTTTCATCTGGCCTCTGGGTGAACCTGAAGTTATGAGAAAATTTACCATATATTTTTTTCAGAGATAGACATTTCCATTGCTGAACATTCAATGGTTGAAAAGTTTTTTTATATATTGCTTCAGGATGTCTTGTCAGTTCCACACATTAGTTCTCTATGCCTCTATTTCAGAGCTATAGAGTACCAGCTTTTCCTTCACATGTCAAAACTTAAATATTTAACAGAAATATGTGGCTTCCTCTCTGGGGTTCTCCCTAATTCCTCCCACTTCTAGGCCCAATATCACCTTGTGATAATATTAAAAAACTTCTGTCATAGTCAGCAAAAAAACCGTTAGGATGAACCTCTAAACCAGGCAGTTATGAGAGGATGGAATTTATTGAAGTTACACATCCAGGGGAAGTTTGATAATGGCAAAAGAGGCTGGTCCTCTTTCACAGGTCCAAACAGAGAGAGAGAGAGACACGGAAACCTTCACCAGCACCACACACAAACCAGCAAACAGGCAAGGGGAGGAGAGAGCTTTCCTTTTCCTTTATATAGCCTTAGGGCAGGATTTTTCAACTCTTTCTCAGAATTGTTGACTTCCTGAGTCTCTGGAATTTCCTTTCTGCACTGCCCTCCCAGGAAAGGATGTTTGTTTCTAGCTAACATGACTTCCTGAATCTTCTGAGCCTCCTTTCTCTCCTCAATTGGGAGGAAATCGGCTATAAAACATTCAGGATTACCGTGGACTGCTAACAGGTCAAGTTGACAACATAAATTAATCATCATGATTCCTCATTCTCCAATCTGGCTTCCTTTGATTGCAGCCTGGAGTTTTAATGTTGGGAAAAGACAACACTATGGAGACAATAAAAAGATTAGTGATTGTCAGGGACTGTGGAAGGAGGTAGAGAGGAAGTGAGGCAAGAAAGGAGGGATATTGAGTAGGTGGAACACAGAGGGTTTTATGGCAGCGAATCTATTCTGCATAGCATGTCTCCATACATATATAAAACCCATAGATCACACAACTCTTACAGTGCATGATAGTGTAAATTGTGAGCTTTAGTCGAGAATAAAGTGTCAATATAAACCTCTGTGGGAACAAAGGCATGGTTCCAGTGTAGGCTTGGTGGTGTGAACAGTTGGATAGTTAATAAAGACATGATAGCATAGTGTTTATGGTACCCATGGAACCTTATTCATTATGTTCCAAACTGGAGTATAGTTAAGCTCACCAGGGCTTCCTGCCTGGTAGATGGCTTGTAAATTGTACACTGCTTTTTCTCAGACGGGCATTGATTAGTTTACATTTATTCTAATTGTGTTTCTGTGTTAGCTGTTTTCAGCCATCATTCTTTAGCACCCAAGCTTTCAGCTCATTCAGATAGCTGGAAGGTTTCAGTAATTACTTTTGTAATTTAATTTATTTATTTGCACGGAGAAAAAGAGAGAGAGGAGAGAGAGAGACAGAGAGAGAGAGAGAGAGTGAGTATGTGCGCATCAGGGTTTCCAGCCCCTGCAAAGAAACTCCAAATGCATGTGCCACTGTGCATCTGTCTTTACGTGGGTGCTGGGGAATCAAACCCAGGTCATTAGACTTTGCAGGCAAACACCTTAACCTCTCAGCCATCTCTCCAGTGGAGGTGTCAGTGATTCTGCAGACATTCCAGAGAGGTAAATTCCACAAAAACTCTGGATTCTAGTCTTTATCATCCCTGCTTTTCTCTGGTAAGTACTCTTCGTCTTGTTCCCTCATGCTTGAGGTAGGGCAGTGCCAAGGTTAGTCAACTTAGCGGCTCTCTAATGTCACAGGAATCCTGCTTCTTTCCCCTCTGCTCTCCTCAGCATTTCCTCTCAGGCTCACTTCCTCCTTGGCCTCAGAATGGCGCTGCAGTTCCCTAATGACCTGTAGACACAACAACATCTTGAAGCCCAAAGTTTTTTTCCCTCTCCTTTTAGAATCTTCTCATTGGATTTTCTCTTCTGCCATAATCGCCAGAAATGCATCACACATTGTGGCAGAAAGCCAGCGCCAGCAAGTGTCCTGGACAAAAGGTTGCTCACCCTCATGGTTTAGAGTAGACACAGGAACTGGAGATGGGGTTGCCTCCCCTGGAAAAATGGAAGGAGTCTTAAATGTGTGCAGGGCAACCCCAGAACAATGATGAGATTCTCTGAGTGGTGGAGAAAGTGACTGGTGGAAATAACTTCTGGGTGAGCAACGATCAGTATTCATTTTACTCTGAGAGCTCAAAAGCTTCAGAAAGTACATTGTTCTGTGGCTGAAAATGTTCTCACTAAGTTAGGATGCAATGTGGAGTGTCTTGTTGCTGAGGATTAACTACAAACTGTTCTGCTGACCACATGTTTACATTTTACGTCTCTCTAAGGAAAACTGATTAAAGCTTACCTCAAAATATGATTTGTGTGCATGGCCCCAGATTCATCATATACTGATTGTTGACCTTATGGTGATGTTCCTTGCTCAGAAGGGAAGACTTTTTACTTCTAGAAACAACTGTTCCTTTATTTTTCCTTCAGTCTCATAATCTTCCAATGATTCCTTTAAAAGGAGTTAAGATTTGAAACAGGAATTAATGGAAAAATGGGATTCATTGAGAAAATTGACAGAGCAAAATACTAAGGAGAGGAAATACACAAGTTTTAATGAGACAATTAGGCAAAAACTTAAAATTCTGTTTGGAGAATGTCATGCGATGTCGATATAGGGTTATTTCTAATGAAGCCTGGCCAAATCTAGAGTCAGGAAGCCAAGAGTAGTTAGTATCTACACAGAATGTAGTCTGAAGACTTTGTGAACTGTGAATTATTCAACCGTGTTCAGAAAGAACAGCCTATCTGAGTGAAAGTGGATGGCCACTTAACTTGACTGCTAGCATGCAGAAAAGAATAGCATGTTGACGAAGATAGATAGAATAGAAATGTATGTAGCTCACAGAAGAAAATGGAATAAGTAATTAGAACAAGAGGTCCCATTTATTGTGTGGGTCGTGATGTGTGGAGAACTAACTTGCATTGTTTCATTTAATCCCTGTAACCCTTTGAGGCAGGTACAATAGAAGCCAGGTAAAATCACGAGGATTTATGTAATTATAAGTTGTAGTGTGTTATGCTAATACAAGGTATTTTTAGTTTGCATTTTCTGCAGGTATCAGCCTGTTGCTGGCATATTGCTTCTTTTCACTTCCAAGGTCAACAGACAAAAACCTATGAGTCAGTTTAACTGACTGAAAATCACTAAGAAATTTTAATCTGATTCCTGTCCTCATTACTTCATAGTTCATACACTTATTAAATCAAGAATGAGTTACCAGTCGAAAATCATAGTAAAAAATTCTAGAAAAAAATAGTTGAACAGAGCAAGATATCCCTCTGACACATTGAGATATTAACTTTAACTTCTTAAAAGAAAATGATTTGGTTTTGAGAACTTGGTTATTTTGTTAAATAACATATCCTTGAATTTTAAGATTGTATATACATGGCTGAGAGAAAGGATGGTACAATGGTAAATATTGGTGTGGGCAGGAAGGGGCAAGAAGAAAAGAAAAGCAGGTTTGCACCACATAGTATTCTTAGGCAATTCGTGTCAATGCACTGTTTGGCTTTGGAACAATTATTTTTGTTGTTTGACACATTTGGGGTCACCATTACTTCAGCCCAAATAAAGTAGTTCATTAGAAAAAGATGTCTTAGAGAACAGTATGACTCATTTACTTGAGAAATTGAATGTGAAAGAAACCCCCAGATAATAATATTTTGGAGTTATTTTTGATAAAAGAAGAGATGCAGGGGAATTATGAAAGGCATAAAGGGAAATTTAGAATGAAAAATTCACACTCCCTTTCATTCCAGATCTACAGCACATGGGCACACATGCCATTAAATATGACCTTATTTAGAAGTGTGCTATTGTTATTCTGTTTTTTGGTTCTGAAGGTTGGAATCAGTCATCAAGGTAATGTCTTGTAGGATTTTCTTCAGAACTGAAAAGACCTGGATGGAATATTTGTGAGAAAAGAAAGAAAACAAAAAGAAGTAGGTGGAGAATGATACTTGGGATTTCAGGAAGGTGATTACAAGCTAACTTTAGTTTTTCTATAAAATTACATGTAATACACATCCTAGCTTTTCTGTAGCAATTTGTACAAACAGAAACGGATGCTGGTATAGTTCCTAAGTATTTTCATTGTCATAAACATATTAACAAAGCTCACCATTTTTATCCAAAAAAGTAAAATAATCTTCTTAGAATATTTTCTTTTCTCTATGAGAAGCTGGGATTCTATAATCATGAGTTACCAACCGTGAAAATTCAGTCATGAAAATGAGATTATGAAAGATTTGAGGTTGCTTGTTCTTTTTGAAAGACATGTTCCCAAGAGTCTCTAGCTCAGAACAAGCCTCAGATCTGGTCAAAAAAGACATTGGGGATGAAGGAAATCAAAATGCAAATTTTCTTTGAGGGATTTTCCCATGAAGACTGGGTCTTCATCATACCAGCTGGACTGCCCATGACAGGATGATAATTAGCAGGCTGACAGCAAATCAATTTTGGCTTCACTCGAAAGTGAACACTAAAGCATAGAGAATCCACCACCAAGAGGCAGCTAGCAGGTTAGGCTGTATATTCATAAATATTCCGTGATAATGACAATGACAGAGGTGTTCTGCATCATCTCTATTGACCACCCTTTCCATGGACAACGAGGATTTCAACCATAAAAATAAAGGATTCGAATAAAATTTATGTCACTTTATTAGAGCAAGATATAGCTGATGACTGTTAGGCCGAATCTGGTGTATGTTCTTATAAAATTATTGTATATAGTATTCATTTTTGTTTACTGTTTTGAGGCAGGGTCTCCTTGTAGCCTAGGCTGGCCTGGAACCCACTCTGTAGCCCCAGGCTAGCCTCAAATTCCCCATGATCCTCCTCTTATCTCCTCTTCCTGAGTGCTGGAATTAAAGGCGTACACCACTGTGCCCAGCCCTCTTTAGTTTTTCACCTTTCTTAACCATTACATCTCAGTAAAATGTTGATTTTTATTTAAGCATCCTGACTTGGTCATCTATAGATAAGTCAAAATCACGGCTCTTTTGCATGTCATGAGTCATGGAGTTCTCTTCACAGAGTTTTGTCCTAGTTGGGATGATCCAAGAATTGTTTATACTGTTCTGAACAAGAGCTATAGATCCTAGCACAGTGCCTGGCTCAAAAAAGCTACTTAGGAAGGCCTCCTTGAGTTACTAAATTCTGGTAACTGTCTGATAGTTCCCTTATTTCTAGCTAACAAGAAGATCTGCCTTTCTTCAAAGACCTCTTTGAATGTGCAGGAAAATGTGCTTGACAAAGAAGACACATCTCCTTCCTCTTTGTTGGGGAATTTATAGAGGGAGAGTCTCCCCTGCCAGGCTGTTGGTAGCCGATAGTATAAAATATGATGTTACCTGAAGGATTACAGAAGGACTGTAAGACTCCTAGTCTATTGTTGTCTCTGACAGACAGCTCCATTCTCTGAGTCTTTCAAGGACAAAAGAAAGGCTCATTAATTTCAGAATTTCCCCAGCTAGTTGCTCTAAAATCAAATAGTCAAGTTAGGAAAGGACAAGGCTTCCTTCTCCTCCAGCAACCAGCAGGGTGTTCACTTCTGACACATGAAAGACAGATAGTTCCAAGGGTTCCGGGCAGGAATTCACTGATTCTCGAGTCTTACAGAAATTTGAGCTGAAAAGGATGTGCATGTGTGAACAGAGGGCACCTGTGCCACATGCCCTGTGCATATGCCACTCAACACTGATCTTTAGGGAAATATTTTGCTGGTCTGGCATCCCTGTGGGTCAGAATGTCACCTCCCAGGACTGCTTCCTCCTGTCCAGGAGGCAACTTTGTCCTTCTTAAATTTCTGTCTCCACACTGAACAGTTTCATTTCCCTTCAGAGCTTCATATGATGTGATTCACTGATCTTTATGTGGCTGGCTCTGTGCAATAGATCATAAAATGACTGCACACTTAAGCAGGACTTATTGGAAATTTCAACTTAGATGATTCTCGGCTTGTAGTGTTTGTGTGCAGCAAGCCGGGCCCCTTGATGGGAGTGAAATAGAATTCTATAGCCCAGAAAGGTGAAAATGTTGAAAATGGAAACAATTTTGGAAGCGTGGACATATATAGGATAGTGAAGTCATTCCAAAACTACGTAGATAAATACTAAAGTAGAGATATGGGGAACAAAATATACAATGATTAGAATTAGGCCAGAGAGAGAGCCCAAGTTTCTAATAGTATTTTTGGGTAGTACACCTATTTTTCAGGCCTCAAGAATAGTTTTGTAGGAGGTTATCTTTTACTTCTGTCAGTGTGATATTGTTTAAAATTTTAAGTATTTACTTATTTATTTATTTGCAAGCAGAGAGAGACAGATAATGGGTGTGCCAGGGCCTCCAGCTAAATGAACTCCAGACACATTCGCCACTTTGTGCATCTGGCTTTACATGGGTACTCAGGAATCCAATTTGGGTCATTAGGCTTTGCAGGCAAGTACTTTAATTGCTGAATCCTCTTTCCAGCCCTAATTTTTTTAAACCCTAGTATCAAATACAGAATAGGAGATCATATGTCTGTTACACCAGTAGTTGCCAGTAACTGACACATTATATTTAATTGATCAGGTGTATCTCCTCTGTCTCCATCCTCTCCAGGCAGATGCGGTGTGTTTAGAAGAAACATTTACTGGGTAGAGCCGCATAATGATTCATAGAATATGGGATTAGAAGTGTCTTGAAATTGTCTTCAAGGAAATCAATGTATGAAACGCGTTGAGTGCTTTTGACTCGCTCTTAAGATTTTTACCATAGGCATTAGAGAGTGGGGTTAGCGAGATGGCTGGCGGGTAAAGCACTTGCTGCGCAAACATAGGTATGTGAGTTCAGATCACAAGAATCTACAGCAAAATGAGAGGTGGAGATGGGAGAATGCCTTGAAAGCTCATGGGCCAGCTAGCCTAGATGATGTAGCAGAGAACAAGAAAAGAGACCTTAGCTCACAGGTGGACAGGGAGGACCTACACTGAAGATATCATTTGACCTCTGCATGCATGCTGTGGCACACATGTGCCCCAGGTTACACACACACACACACACACACACACACACACACACACACACACACACACAGAGCAAAAGAAATTTGAGAAACAGAGATAGGTATGTAGGTAGGCAGGTAGACTGATGGGTAGGTAGAAATATCTGGTTTGCTATTGAAGCCCATTTTGTATTGAACAGTCCTTCATGGATATATGGCATCTGCCCCACTAATCCTCCCTTGTTTCCAAGCTTGACTTTTAGACTCTGTTATTCGCATTCCATTTGCTATTTTTGAAAACAAACCTAACAAACCTTTTGTCTTACCCCTGCATTCAATTTAAACTCTATATTTTTTGAAAACTATGTCCTGCTGTTTTATTTTTGACCATTCCATGCGTGTATATGATGTGTTTTGATCATATTCTATGCTCTTGATCCTGTCCTATCACCTTTCTGCTTCTGATAACTCTTCTTTATCCACCTAGTTAATAATAATCTCCATGGGCAGGTGGGGAGTTATGTGTGGGAAACTAACCAGCATTGACACCACTGAAGAATAGGACTCCCCTCCCCTCAGTGTCAGTAGCTACTCTGGGAGGTGTGGGTGCCCTGAGGCATGACCTCATCCATGATGGAATGTTGACAGGCTCAATCTTATGCAGGAGATCCCAGCTACTGTGAGTTCACAAGAGATACAATTATGTTGTATTCAAAATGCAGCATTCCACAGCACTCCTCCCCACCCTCCAGCTCTTACGTTCTTTCTTCCCACTGTTTCATGATGTTCTCTGAGTTTTGGGGGTAGTGATAGAGATATCCTGTGTGGGTTTGAGCAAACCACAGTCACTTCTTATCAGCCCTTTGCCAGTATGTGTTTTTGCATGTTACCTTTTCATTCTCTTACGCTATGTTCAGATCACCCTTTGAACACTGAGGAGACACGATTTCATGCAGTTCTGTATATATAGCATAGGCTGGCCTTTTTGGCTTGTGTTATATCATGATATTTCTTGGTATTATGTTATTTTTATAACTGTACTTCAAATTTGTTAGGTGGTAGCACAGTTCCTAAGCCCTTTAAAAATGTTTGTAGTAATTTTGTGTGTAGTATCAACTATTGCTTTTATTTTTAAAGAATTTTTTTTCCTACTAAGATCACTCATGTAATAGTTTGCATTTAGTTTCTGTTTCTGGGTTCTAACATGTTTCACATTAAATTTTCTTGAAGACGATTCCATTTTCACACACTTCCTTCTCCAGTACTTTCTGACGTTTCCCAGCGTCTTGGGATGGGGTTTAGATTCTGTAAGATGATGTCTTACACCATTCATTATCTGACCTAAGAGTTGCTCAGCCTTCATTTGCTAGTTAATAGTTTGGTCAGCCCCTGGGCCTGGTGACCCTCACTCAGAGACACCTCAACCTTTCCCCTGTGTCTGCACTGCCCTCAGGCACCCTTCTATTGCTTCCTGGTGCTCTGAAGCCTGCCTGAGTTCTAGCTTCAGTTGATCCACAACCCTCTTTTTAAAATATTTTACTTATTTATTTTTTGCAAACAGAGAAAGAAAGAGGGAGAAATAGAAAGAGGCTGGGAGAGAGAGAGACAGAGACAGAGACAGAGACAGAGAGAATGGGTGTGCCAGGACCTCTAGCCTTTGCAAATGAACTCCAGATGTGCCACTTTGTGCATCTGGCGAATCAAATACAAGTCATTAAGCTTTGCAGGCTAGCACCTTAACTCTGAACTATCTCTCCAGCCCACCCACCACCTTCTTGATGAAGTCTTTTCTTCTGACCCCTGTCAGGGCTGCTTCCAACCCTCCACACGGTCACAAGATGTGTGAGATTCTCCTGCCTCCCTAGCTCTGTCCCTGTTCACACAGCTATGCCCATTTGGTAAGTACCATAAGGTGGTGCAGAGCAGGGATTTCTTCTTTTCCCACTCTTTTCCTACTGAATTGGATCCTCCATGGACCCTTATTTGGTGCTGACAAGGCCCTTTTAAAATGAGTTTCACTTATGCTGAGTACAAATGAATACTTGAACAATTATAAGTAATTTATTTTCTTCCTTTTATGTTTTTGTAATTTTCCAAATGTTCCTTACTCAACAGAACATTTCAATGAGAATTCATAAGAATGACAACATGCCCTTTCTCTGTGGCTGGCAACATGCAAAAGCCTTTAAATGGTTTCTGTCACTTAATTCTCCAATGGCTGCATAGGTACATTTTATTGTCCCCATTCTACATGTCATTCATCTGAACTGACTTAAATGTGTGTCACTCCAAAGCAGGGACTCTTCACCATTAGGATCCTTTCAGTTGTCAGAATGAAAAAGAGCTGTAGTTTTTAATATTTTTTGAGAGTGTTAGTCATCCCTCTTAATTTAATACCAATTGCAAGTCTATGCAAACTGTATGACAGTGTTCATTCCAGTCTTGTGGCAGACACTGCTTTGGTCATCCAACTGTCTCTATCTGTCATTTATCTTTCTCCATCTGTCTATCCATCTCCTCCCACACACTCTGTCAGGTGACGCTCTTGACTCCTGCTTCAAGGTTGGGAGGGGGCAGCATTTCCTTCCTTCCTTTGAACAGGATATTGGACTGTTCCAAATAGCGGAGTTTGCAGGTGTGCAACTTCCAAAAAATATGTTATGAAAAGCACGTGGCTTCTGCTAGTCTCTCTCTCTCTCTCTTTCTCTCTCTCTCTCTCTCTCTCTCTCATTCTCTATATGGTCACAATGATGGGAAGATGGAGGATAGGGAGGTTTCAGTCTGTAACTAGAGCAGAGAAGGGCAGCCTTTAAGAAACAAGCCAGATATGCAATCTCATGTAGCAAGGGTATTATTTTTGAGGAAACTAAGGAAGAAAAAAAAAGAATAAAAATGGACAAGAATCAGAAAAGACTGAAGCAAAAAGAGACAGAGGAATAAAATATTCCTTAAGAATGTACCCTGAGCTGAAGAGATAGCTCAGTTTCTAGTGCTTGTGCATGACGACCTAAGTTTGATCCCCAGTGCCCATGTCAAAAACACTAAGTGTGGTGATGTTCACCTGTTATCCCAGCACTGGGGGTGGGGGGCAGGTAAAGACAGGAGGATCCCTGGGGCTCACTGGTCAGCTAGTCTAGCCTAATTGGTGAGCTCTGGGCCAATGAGAGACCCTGTCTCCAAAGGTGTTCTCAAGGACTATACCTAGACCTAGACCTGTACACACATAAGCACACACAGAACCATAAGAGGAAAGTATTCTTTACAACATATTTAGTTAGTTAGCTCACAAGTATACTTATTTGGTGCCTCAAGAGAGAGGTCGGCATTAAGTGCTAAGTTTAAAGAAAGATGCATATTTATGACACCTCCTTAAAATATTCTATCAATTTGATTAATAGTAAGTTCTCTAATCATTTCCCTTTGTTGGGCAGGTGCATTCTTTCTGATTCTCTTTGATCCTAATGCTGCCTAATGACTTGTAACCTGCAAAGGGCTGTATTTTTTTTTTCAGACTCTGTGCCATTAATTTACCTCTTGTTACATAGCTGGAGAAATCATGCCTTTGATCACTTACTAATTCTCTAAATATTTTGCAAGTCGTTTTCTCCACAAATGTACTAGCCCTTTCTCAAGGGTTGGTATTTACTCTATTACATTTTAGCATGCAACGTCGAAATGTATTCAACCCATCTGTGTCTAATGACTGCCCTTTATTTCTTTAAGAATAGAAAGCTTCCATTTAATTATTGAATGGGATAAAAATTTTATCTGTTTTGATATTAAATGTATATTAATTATCTGATTCTTTGAAATGTATAGCTATCAAGTTGTGAATTTCAGATTTGTATCATTCTAGCCCACACTGACATCTTTATTAACTGCATCTAAGTAGGGATTCTTTTTATCTGTCATTGTGTTGTTGAAATTTGGAATTTGCTAAGGTTTTATAATTGTTTGGTGCATTGTCTTGACTATCTTTTTCTAGGTTATTTCACTTTTCTGAATTAAATACTTCTATAATTTTGAGTTTGCATGACAGGTTAACATCTTATAAAGTAGATACATCAGGAACTTAGTATCATTCTTATGAAAACTAATCTTGCTTGTTTTTATTTAAAAATAATTAGTGAGCTCCAATGTTTTGCCATGGTTTCTGGGGAAATGTCCAAGGTAAAATGTTTGTTTAAGCATTGATTTTATTTCAAGGGAGGAAAAACATCTGTCTTGAGTGTGGGCAGTGCTATCCCATAGACTGGGGCCTATTTGGAGTGAAGAATGAAAAGGAGATAGGTACATGGTGTTTCTCTTGGCTTCCTTCCTGTCCACTGTGAAGCAGTAGCCCCCTCCTTCATGTTCTACTGCCCCCACTTTTGTCTTTCCTTAGGCCCAGATTAATAGAGCCAGCACCATGGACTGAAACTCTGAAATGGTGAATCAAAGTGAAGAATTCCTTTCTTTAAATTTCTCTCTGGGGTATTAGGCTCACATTTATGTAAAGCTAACTGATGTGTACATTAGGTTTTTTTATGTAATTCATTAAAATTATTTTTATTTGTGTATGTGTGTATATGTTGCCACTGCACCTGAATGCCTATCCAACTTTAGGAGGCTGGCTGGGGAATTGAACTTTGGCCAGCAGGCTTTGCAAGCAAGTGCCTTTAATCACTGAGCTATCTCCCCAGCCCCTTATTCAACTTTTGTTAAATTAAAATTTAAAACTTTTAAATATATTTCCTTTATGGTTTTAAATATGTGCACACATACTCATGTAAATTTTACTTTCTGAAACATTAGAACTATGTTGTATTGTTCTGACCCCTTCATGATGCTTGGATATCTAATTCCTAAGAATACTATTTCTATAGTGCATTATGGAATTCAGAAAATCTATCACTATTTTCACTGTAATTTACCAGTGTAATTCCAATTCAATTAATTGCCCAAATCATGTCCTTTAAGGCGTATTTCCCCATTTGGCAGTAAGATCTGGTTCACATTCACTTTATATGTTTATTATTCCTGTCTCTTAAGACTCTTATTTTTTGTTTTTAATGTCATTGACATTAAAGTGCCTTTTGTTGACACTTCCTTACAATTAGCTTAGTTTTTGAATGTTGCCTGGGCTTTACTACTTAAGTCATCTTGCCATCGGCACACATATGATGCTCTTCATTGGTGATAATTTTGGTTACCTGGTTTCTCTACTATTAAGGAATAAAATCACAGATGGATTGAACACATTTTGAAATTGCATGCTAAAATGTAAGAGTAAATATCAACCTACATTTTGATACTTTGTGCTCTTATAATTGGTATTATTATCCCTTTGCTCGCAATGTCTCAGTTTGTTTTAAAATTACTATTTAATTAAAATTTCCAAACTGGATTTTTTACTTTTATCTTTATAGCAAATATGATAGTAAACTTCAGCTCTAATAGCAGAAACACCAACTCTGTTAATTTTATTGTTGCATATTATAATTTTATTATCATGAAGTCTGAATCTATGGTTTGTTGAATTTCTTCTTCTACTTGTTAATACTCTATATTTCAATATATGATTTATTCTGAAGAAGGTTCTATAAACACTTGAAAAGATATTTTCAGGCTGGAGAGATGACTCAGTGGTTGAAGTTCTTGTCTGTAAAGCCCAACAACCTGGATTCCATTCCCCAGTACCTATGTAAAACCAGATGCACAAAGTGATGCATGCATCTGGAGTTTGCAGTGGCTGGAAGCCCTGGTGCACACATTCTCTCTGTCTGTTTCTCTTCTAGCTCTCTCTACTTGAAAGTAAATAAATAAGTATAGTGTTTAACAAAGATATTTTCAAGATAATTTATTTTCTTACTAATTGTCTTTATTTAAACTTAAATATTAATTTTATCTTTCACTGCTACATAATCCTTTAATAATTATTCATAATTATTTTCATATGTGCAACATATTTTAATAATTTTCCAATAAAAATTCAACATCATGCTGTCAATGTTTGCTCATTAAATAATGTAACTCAATATGGAAAAAAAACCAAAAACGCATAAACTTTAAAAAACAACAAAAAAAGAAATTAAATCTAGTGTTTAGTCAGGGTTGATACCTGCATGCTTGAGAAAATGCTTGTTAAGAAGCAGGTGTATCGACTCAGGGAACTGAGCGAAAGAGGGGGTGGAAAGATTGTGAGAGCTGTGCTGAGGAGAATATCCAGAGGCATGATACCCCTCAGTAACAACATACTAGGGCCAGGAGAACCTGGCTGAATACTTGGCTATCCATGGTCCCCTGCCCCAAGGACTGATCCAGACGGCCCATGGAGGAGGATGTCCAGCTGATTGGAGATGGGGAAGAGGGGCATTGGGGAACTGGGGATAACTCATTGTCTGCCCATTAAATAATGTAACTCATTATGGACAATAAAAAAAAGAAAAGAAAAGAAGCAGGTGTATGCTTGTTCAAATATTTCACATGCTTGTTTTTCTTGTTGTATCCAGTACTGGGAGAAATGCTCTAGAAATGTTGTCCTCAACTTTCCCACCATGATGGTGTGATGGTAAATATATTAATTTGTTCGTACAATTCTATAAAATTTTGGTATATATTCCAAGATAGTCATGACTTCAGAATGGCTTCCCATTATTTTCATAGTTGAATTGGAATTTTTATTCATGAATGAATACTTCTTTGTGCCCCACACTACTTTCGGTCTTTGTGATAGTAACCTTGATCATCAACGTGACTGAGTTGAGAGATGCCTAGGAAATTACTAGAGCATATTTCCCATGTGAGGGAATGTGCAGAGTCCATCAGATAATAGGAGCTCTGAGGCAGTCAATCCACTGATGGATACACCATTTGAACAGACTGATGGGAGGTAGGAGAAGATGGGGTCTAATTAGAGACATTATATCTTACCCTGGCCATTTCTTCTCAGCTGTTTCTGCTTTCTCGCTATCATAAAGTAAGCAACCTCATATATCTATGAGGGCATTTTTGTGTATACATGAAAGAAATGGATGGGTTTTACTTATTTCCTCATATCTACAACCTAATTTGAAGTAAAATATAAATGACACATAAATTTTTCTATTTCTGTTATCACATAGTGCAATTCTCCATTGTGAGTATCATAATGACCATCACATTCTATAGATTTTATAGGTGGTAATTTTACAATTCTTATGTAATCACCTATGAAATCTCCACACATGTAGTAAGTAAGACTCTACAAACTGGAAAGGATATCATGGTTGCACAGAGATTACTAAATCCTCATTCCACACCCTCAGCGGTACAAACAGAATTAGAAAATGAAGAAGGCAATGCCAACTTCTTGAGCCTGACTCACACTGGACCAGCGTTGCAAAGACCTCCAGGCCCTGCCTTGCCCAAGTCCTCATACTTGACCTCTGACCTCCACTGCACACCATGCTTTTATTTGGCAAAAATAACCACAGAAGATGCTCTCTGGAAGTTCTCTCTAGTTATATGCTGAGACATTGACCTCTCACTGAACCCCCAGGGAGCTAGATGGGTTTTATTAATTGTGGCAAAAACATAGGAGCCATGATAGATTTGGCCTTAGGAAAAGGTTTAGTGAAAAATATATTAACTGTTCACTCAGTTATTTCAGACAGCCACAAGTAGGGGATCATTGGAATATGTTTTCAAATTGAAAAAAGAAAACCTTAAAAAATTCGCAGCCATATTCTTTACTGAGGACACAGAGGTGTTCTGATGGGAAACATTTACATTCTACTGGAAAATGTACACCTCAGGGGAGGGACCTGCTTACTGAATGTTCTTTCTTATTTATTGATTTTTTTTTACTACTTCACGTAACGATTCCTATACTCTATTTCATGTAGGCTGCACATATATGACATATGTAATCTCTCCATGCCCATCTATCATATCAGAGTTTATCATGTGCTTTGGTCTATGTCTTTGATTTTTGTTTGTTTGTTCTGGAGTTTCTTTTCCAACCCTTGAGTCTGTTAGTAGACTTTTCCCCCCATTGAGTTTAGCATATTCTAGCTACTATTTCTTTCAATACTTTATGTCCTCCCCAGCTCCCTCTGAGGCTTCAATTGTACACACTAGGTCATTTGGAGTTGTTGATACCGCCTTAGGGAACACTAAGAAAGGCTCTGTAGATTTTTCCCTCGGTCACTGTGTGCTTGCTTTCTTTAGATTGCTTCATTTCTGTTTTATCTTCTGTTTTCAATGATTCTTCTACAGTATCTACCCTACTGGGTGAACCTATCCAGCTCATTATGTGTAATTCTTAGCATCTTTTCTGCTTGTAGATCTTCTGCTTACTGTTTTAAAAGGATTTATTTTCTCTATTCAGTTTAATTTCTCTCTATTCTGTCATTAGTGCCATGGTTTCTTTTACTTCTTTAAAGACACCTTGTTTAGTTCTGAGTTTATTTTAACAGATGATTTCAAGTCACTATATTCTAAGTGAACACAGGTGATATCTGGGCTGACTCTCCTCTGGTGGCTGTTTCTTTACTGTGTTCTAAGTTTTCTTCTTTGTCGACATAGTAATATTTGATTGTATTCTGAACACTTTAGAAAAGTTACTGAAGGAACATGTTGAATTACATATTCTAGGGCTTACGTTTTATTAGACAGACCTTTGGCAAACCTAAGCTGTACTCAAAGCCACAAACGCTAGACTAATTTCATCTCTGAACTCTTCCTGCGGCTCTTCTCAAAATTTAGCTTTAAGCCTTGTAGGAGGGATCTGGAAGGCGCCTTTCATGAACACATTACCCCTATTCATCAATATGACTTATATCGACCAGTTTCTCAGCTGACTGCCTGAGGTATGGGACATGGTCACAAGATCTGTCCACTCTCCCTATCACTGCCCGACTCCTAATATTTCGTGTGTGTGTGTGTGTGTGTGTGTTTTGGCGATAGCAATGAGTCCCTAAATTGTCATATGTATGCTTGCTCTATACATTTATATCCCAGTCCTTGACCAAGAGCTTATAGGAAATACTTCTCATTTGGAACCTCCCCTCGGAATGGCAGCTTCCATTATAGCCCTTTTCCTTCACATATTCTGTTGACTTCAGCTTCCTTGAAAGTTCATCTCAGCTTTCGAGGTGCAGCCTGTCCCTCCCGGTGCTTGGAGCCCATCTCAATTCACTAAAGCTGCAAAACTGTCACAAAGGAAAGCTCCAAGGCAACGCAGACCTTACCTCACTCATAGAGGGCAGTTCTGTGCTGCAAGTGTAGCAATGCCTCTAGGGTTTTGTCTTCAACATGTTGGTCACACTTATGGTTATTTATCAAGAGAGCATTATCCCAAGACTAGTGTCTTTGTTAGCATAATTAAAATCTAAAATTCATTTGCTTCCGTTGTCCTCTCCTCAATAGGGAATATTTCAGTTCAAACTCGATCATCTCCATTTTTAGTAAGGATTTAGTAACCTTGTTTTGTTATTAAACATTATTATTAGGGCTGGAGAGATGATGCAGCGTATCAGAGTTAATGAATGGAAGATAGACTTGAATAGTTCCAGAAATTACAATAAAGAGACAGAAGCTGATGGGGCATGTGCCTGATGGAGGTCATGACACAGACTACTAACAAATGACAGTCAGACTTTCTGAAGGAGAGATGAGAGCGAATAGAGAGGCCAAGGCCAGCCCTCAAGTAATGCAAAGAAGGCAGCTAGAGAAAAAATAAAGATGAGATGGCTTAGTGGTTTACACGCTTGCTTGCAAAGCCCAATGGCTCAGGTTCGAATCCCCAGTATCCACATAAAGCCAGATGCACAAAATGGTGCATGCATCTGGAGTTTGTTTGCAGAGGCTGGAGACCCTGGCCTGCTCATTCAATCTCTCTCTGCTCCTAAATGAATTAAAAAACACTATCGCGGGCTGAAGAGATGGCTTAGCGGTTAAGACCTTTGCCTGCAATGAAGGGCCTGAGTTCAATTCCCCAGTGGCCATGTAAAGCCAGATACACAAGAGGGCGCTTGTGTCTAGAGGTCCTGCCATTCTCTCTCTCTCTCTCTCTCTCTCTCTCATAAATAAATAAATAAATATCTTTAAAAAACACTATTGCTATTTTAAATGAATAATTATTACTGGTGCTTACTCATATGTTCACCCATTAGTGCTTTTATATATTTTTATTTATTTACTTGTGGGAAGGAGAGGGAAAGAAAAAAGTAAGAGAGAGAGATAGAGATAGAGAGAGAGGAAGAGATAGGGAGAGAGAATAAATGAGTATGGATACACTCGGACCTCCTGCTGCTTCAAGTGAACTCCAGATAACATAAGCCACTTTGTTCATTTGGCTTTATGTGGATACTGGGGAATTAAACCCAGGCCTTCAGGCTTTGCAAGTGAGTGCCTTCAACTGCTAAGCCATTTCCCCATCCTCTCATTAGTTTTTCTCTTATGTTTATTCATTTTTGTATTTCATAAGCACCCAAATCCTTATTTTTTTCTTAGGGTTGGGTATTGTGGTAATGCATATAAATATATATTTTAATTTTGTTCTCCAATTAAAGTTTGGTCATAGACTCGCAAGTAGCAGTTATTTTTCTCAGCTCTTCAAGTGTGTGATTCCACAGTCTTCTGCATCCTTGCTGCTTTGAGAATCTGTTGATGGTCTGTGTGAAATATGAAAGTAATTGCCTCAAGTCAAGCTCCAGATGAAGACTTGAAGACTGTCAGTTTTGATAGCTGAAATCTGAAGGAAAATAAATTAGGAAGGCTGGATAGCATGATAAAGAGAGGAGGTGCTGCCTGAAGATGTGGTTTAGTCAGAGATCAGTCTGCTCCCAGAAACTCTGCAACCTGAGGGTCTCATGGAAATACCCCTTCCCATGGATGCAAGGGCCTGGGCCTTTGGAATCCTCTGTAAATCCTGTATTGGCTGTGGACTGCCAGAGGGGTATGGGGCTTTTGTGACATTTCCAGTGGTTTGAGGGACAATAATCAGAAGGAGAGAGTGTGCATCCTGTGTCCTGGCAAAGACACTCTGGTCACAGCCTGAGTCAAGGTGTTCTTTCTGGCCATTTGCAAGATCTCTTTATCTCTGCAGTTTTACTGGTGTACTTGATACAAGTTTCTTTATTATCTTCTTTGTAAAATATGATTTTTGGAATTGATGCTTCAATTATGAAAACTATTTGGGTATTGTCTCTCATAATGGTCATACTTTATGCAAAAACAAATACTTCCCTTTTATTTTCTTCTAGCTGCCTCCGTTGCCTTACTTGAGGGCTGGTCCTGGCCTCTCTGTTGCTCTCATCTCTCCTTCAGAAAGTCTGATTGCCGTTGGTTACAAGACTGTGCCACGTCCTTCATCGGGCACATGCCCATCACCTTCTGTCTGTTTGTTGTAATTTCTCTAACTATTCAAGTCTATCTTCCATTCATTAACTCTGAGGCGCTGCATCATCTCTTCCCATGCTTCGAGCGTCATTTTATTTGCTTGCGATTGTAATTTTATTTTTGTTTTCCTTTTCAATTTCTAGAAGTTACTTTTAGACTTCTAAAATTCTATGCAGTTTAATATCATATTGTTCTTTTCTTGTGTTTTTAACTACCTCTTTTTATATTAGGGATATAAAATTTGTTCATTTCATGCCGTGTATCTGAGAGTACAGACTGAACTCCTTGGTGGTCTAATTGTACTGCATGTTGGTTCTTTGGATTTACTCTTAAAAAGTGCTATTTCCAACATCCAAGTCGAAGTGGGACTGGTTTGAAAGAAGGAAAGGTTCAGTGCAAAAGGGAGGGGGGAGAGTGACAAAAGAGTAGTAATGCTAGATGATTATAATCACAAGACATTGTGTGCATGTGTGAAAATTGTCAATTAAAAGAGCACTGTTTCCTTTTAGAGTGTATGTGATAGATGAGCTCATGGTAGGTTTCTGTAAATACAGGGAACCATGGAAGTTTTAAGATGAGGTTATATTTGTCTTGAGAGAAGCTAATTTTCTGTTTGCTAATTTTTCTGCCCGATAGTTTTCAAGATTTATAATCGGTATAAAACCAAGCCCAAAAGCCATGAGATAGGTGTTGTCATTGATATATTTTATTTTCCTTTTTTCTCTGCTCCTCCAAGCCAAGACGGCGTAGATAACTTCCCCCTTGTCACGTATCCCAGTTGGGTGGCTTTTTAAAATTGTCCCCTATAATAGTTTGATTCTGAAGTATTCACTATAAGTTTATGTGTTTGACTACTGGGTCCCCAGGTGGTGTCTCTGTTTTGGAATTTTTGTAGACCCTTTAGGAAGTGGGGCTGGCAGCAATGGGTCACTGGGCATGGGCCTTTAAGGGTTGCAACCTGATCTGTTTCTAGTCTCACTCTTCACTTCTTGGTCCAAGGGTTTAATACACCCCTTTAGATCATTGGGTATTCTAAAATCCTACTTCTCATCTTTTGCAAGCCTAGAATCTTGTATACTATTTCTTATAAGCTATTAATCTCCATAGATTGAATATCCTAGCTTTAGTAGACACTTCTGGGTGCCTGTGGATTTTGCACACCATTACTAGCATTGCTCAGCCCTGTCTTCTTTTCTTTTTCTTTTTTAAAAACTTTTTATTGACAGCTTCCATGATTATAGACAATAAACCATAATTCCCTTCCCACCCCTACTTTTCCCCTCTCAAATACACCCTCCATTCTATCCTCTCTCCCTCTCAATTAGTGTCTGTTTTGTTTTGATCTCATCATCTTTTTCTCCTATTATGAGGAATGGACCCTGAGCCTTGGAAGCTGTGGTAGAGATGTCCCAGTGCTGAACACTTCGCTCCCACTTCTCAGCACTATTGTGCCTTTTGAGTCATCCCAGTGGTCACTGCCATCTGAAAAGGGAAGCTTTTCTTGGCAAAAGTAAGAGTAGCATTAATATATAGGTATATCCCTTAAAGAAAAGTGCTTATAGGGCAGCTTGGTGGGTACACTATATGCATTTAGCCATACAACAGCAGGCTTTGCTCCCTTAGGACTCATGAACTCCCCCACCATATGCTTTTGATTAGGTCTTTAGTAACCAGGCATGTATTCCCTCCCATGGAGCCGGCCTCCATCCAATTAGAGAGTGGTTGGTTTCCCCCATAACAGACATGCACCAGGTGGCACACTTGGCCTGGCTGGCTAATCACCACTGTTGATGACCTGTGAGTCCCATGGGGCTGCATGCAGCCATAGCTTTCTCCAGCTTTCTGTCAGCTGGTTAACTGGGAGGAGGTTTCCAGCTCAGCTCCAGCTTGATTTCTTAGTGACCTGAAACCCAAATATGTGTGGTCTTCAGCAATACTGTCTTCTTCTTTTGACTACTGTCTTCTTTTCTAAAAAGAGTATTTGAGAAAGATAGAGAAACGGGGTGTGCCAGGGCCCCCTGCTACTGCAAACATGCTCCAGTTGTATGCACTATTTTATAAATCTGGCTTTATGTAGGTCCTAGGGAGCTGAACCCAGGACTTCAGGCTTTGCTAGCAAGTGTCTTTAACCACCAAGTCATATCTCCAACTCTCTTCCTTCTGCTATTATTGGATCATTCTTACTTTGTGTGAGCTCAGCAGTACATTTGTAAGATAGTTATTATTTTTATTAAGCATTTCTAAATGTTTTGAAACAGAAGTACATTTTTGAATCTTAGTATTTGTGCTGCCAGCAACATAAATCTACTTGTTGAGTATCCTACAGTATTTATTTTTATCACCCTCTTAAAAAATCATACTTGATAGTGGAATATGGAAATATCCAATTATAGTATCCATTTGCTTAGATGGCTTATTTGTTTTTCATTTAGATGTTATTTGGGTTTTCTTTATATACATATACTTATCACATTTTCTTTTATATCTGTTAAATTATATATTTTTTTATCCTGAACTAAAAAACATGTTAGTTACTGGGACTGGAGAGATGACTCATTAGTTAAAGGTGCTTGCTTGCAAAGCCTTCCAGAACCCGGGTTTGATTCCCCAGTACCCATGTAAAGCCAGATGCACAAAGTAGCAAATGCATGGGTCTGGAGTTTATATTCAGTGCCCCCCATGAGGGGTCCATACTTTCCCTTTTTTCTCTCTCAAATAAACAAATATTTTAAAAATCACTTTTCTTGACACTGCATTATCAAGTAAATTAACATTCTTGTTCTCGAAAACTCATCTGTTGGAAAGCTTTCATGGACAACAGAAAGCCAAGGCTACAGAATAATTCATCATCTCCTTCAAGATTTAAGGGCTAGTGCTTCATTTAAATAGTAAAGAACACTTACCAACACAGAATTTTTGTCTTTCTTTAAAAAGTAAAGCAAGATAGACCTTCTTTGGAAAGATTTCCTGTTATTTAAGCTCCCCTTGTGGTCTGCAATGGGTATTTCTCTTTGTTTGAGGGTTTTTATGTAGCTAGTCGGTTTTGGTTGGTGATAGTGGTTGCTTTAGTCAGAAGCAAAATGCAAATAGAACTTCTACTTTATCTCCACGAGACTTCTTCGGGCAACTTCCTCAAAAAGCAAGAACCCCCTAGGGGAACTGTACACCTGAGAACGAAGGAGCCCTGAGAACTATTCACAGAAGGATCAGCATCACATGGTGGTATTATAGTGCACAAGAGCAACTGATTTTTTCATTTTCTCCATTTTTTATTTAATATAGTGCTAGAAGTCTTACCTATACAAATAAGAGAAATAAAAGGCATATAAACACTAGCTCTTCTGCTGTTGATCCTTAAACTGAGGACCTCTCCTACACATTGCTAAGGAGAGACCTTTCCACAGCAAACCCAAAGCCCCTCAACTCCACCTCATCCCCTTTGATGACATGGAGTCACGTGAACAGCCAGCTCTTCAGACAGCTCTTTGAACCCAGTGTGTTTGTAAGAGGAGAATCTTTCCTAGGTCCTTAATCATGAATTCCATAACGTTTAGTAATACTGCTGGCGGGAAAGCTGATAGACTCAGTAATAATTCTAATAGACTGGAACACTTAGTGTTAAATTGAGAAATGAGAGAAATAGATTCATTGGAGGAAGAATTAAGAAAGTCCTTCAGAGGAATTTATCATGGAGGCAGTCTTCTTAAACTGTAATATGCCTTCAGATCATCAGTCGTACTTGGCAGATGGAGACTCTGTCTCAGTTGGGCTGGGTTTTTTCCTAAGGGAAGCTCAGTGGGAGATGGTGCTACTACTGTCTTGTGGGCTGTTCTAGTTATTGTGGCTCTAAACTCTGAGATTGAGACTTTGGTAATGGAGTGAGATGGAAGGCGAGAGAACATGTGTAAGAAAATAATTCTAAGATTAAATGTTGGATGTCTGTGTTTTAATATGAATAGGATGATGGGTATAATTGTTTTTGAGCTCTTAGGCAATAGTAGCTACTCTAAATTCAAGGTGCTTGCAGTTTTTTTTTTTATTGTCCATAATGAGTTATATTGTTTAGTGGGCCAACAATGAGTTGATATCCCCAATTCCTCATTTCCCCCCTCTCCCCATCCCCAATCAGCTGGATATCCTCCGTGGGCCATCTGGGTCAGTCTTTGTGGTAGGGGACCATGGATAGCCTAGTATTCAGCCCGGTTCTCCTGACCCAAGTGTGTTGTTACTGAGGGTTGCCAAGTCTCTGATATTCTCCCCCACCACGGCTCTCACAATCTTTCCGCCCCCTCTTCAGCTCAGTTCCCTGAGTCGTGGTGGGTGAGTATTAAGGCTGCTTTATTGTTGTGAGCTTAGGGGTCTTTGTGTCAAAAATCATTGGTTTCTGTCTCACTGGCTTATCCTGTGTTGATTGAATGGCTGTGACTATGGGTCTCTTATTCATCCCGTCATTCTCTGCAGGGTTCCCTATGGATCCTCTATGATATGACTGTGGTGGCTCATCTCTTGCCAGGACCTCAGCTTTCTGCTTGCAGTCGTTTGGTAGGGTTAGATGGGCCCCAGCTCTCTCGCTGCATCCTGAAAAATACAAACCAGTGCACGAAAAAGAAGATAGAAAATAATGAAATATATAGAAAATAAATTTTCTGAGGTCACACATTTAAGTAAAACAGAAGGTTTCCATATATGTGTTTCAGTAATAAGACACGGAAAGAGCAAAGCTATGTTAGCTGAGGCATCAAGGGGCTAGCTATGTACCTATAAAAGCTGCGCTGTTCACTGGCTCTGTAACCCAGGCAACTCAGGTACCCACACTCTATTTCAGCTTCCTCCTCCATAGCATGCGTCTCAAGAGGAAGGTTGTTACAAGTCTTAAATGAGCAACAACCTCTGGTCTAGATCTGACAGTGCTGGTTTCTCTCAAAGATAAAAATAGAAGCTGTTAGGAAGCTTCTGTATTCAGCACCATCAAAATAAATCAAACTTAAGTTTTTAAATTATTGATTTATTTGAGAGAAAGATAGATGAATGAATGCACTAGAGCCTCTTGCCACTGCAAAAGAAATCTAAATGCATGAGCCGTTTTGTGCATCTGGCTTGACTTGGGTAATGGGGAATTGAACTTGAGCTGGCAGGCATCTTTAACTGCGGAGGTCATTTCCCTAGCTCCCACTTTTTTGTGGTCTTTTCATTACTGTTGCTTGATTTAGGTATAATTAGAATTTAAAGAAAAAAAAGAAAATATTTTTTTCTTATCTGATTGCTTGTATCTAGAGACAAATATGCATTCACTATATTTCATTTTTTTCTGTTTGCATTTTCTATCTACAACTAAATCCTGAAATACCTGCAACTTAGAGATTGTTTTACTTTTATTTTCCTTTCCTGTAATAATTATTTCATAAAGCTAATAAGCATGAAATAATTACACAGACATCCAAATGGCAGCATGTTTAGTATTTGCAAAAGCAGTTTATTTTAGATATTATCACACTGACAACTTGATCTGTTTCCTCACTAAAATTGTACAGATTTTTAAAAAATGGAACATATGTACTGCTAAGTACAATACAAATGGGGTTTAAATTGAATAGCTAGTGTCTTATGTTAAATTCAACTCATGAAACAATGTAAAATTAACTGCAGGAAGAATCTTTTAAGTAAAATCTATGGGGGCTTGATGTATGGTTGAATGGCATACCGTTTGCTTAGCATTCATGAGGTTCTGGTTTATATCTCCAGCTACAGATATACACATGGAAAGTGGCTTGGGTCTAGGGAAAATGTTCTGCTTCTGGGGCTATCTTCATGCTTGGTTCTACTGCTGTCAAGCCTGTTGCTGCTCATAAAAATCACTTACAGGGCTGGAGAGATGGCTCAGCAGTTAAGATGCTTGCTTGTAAAACCTAAGGACTCGAGTTTGATTCCCCAGTACTCACATAAAGCCAGATGCACAAAGTGGCACATGTGTCTGGAGATTGCTTTCAGTGTGACCACTCTCTTTCTGTGTCTTTCCTTCATCTCTTTCTGCTTGCAAATAAATGAATAAAAATTTTAAAAATAACAAAAAAAGTCACTCACAGGTGGAAATCTTCACTTTTAATTCTTCTTGATGATCATTAAAATATACTTGTGCTATTTTTGTTCTGCATGTATGGTATGTGTGCATGTAGGTATACATGTTCATATGTTTGTATGTGTGTATGTGTGGGGGAGCATGTGCATATGTGCACACACATATAGAGATGGAGGACATCAGCACTCCTCAGGTATGCTATCCAGCTCTTTTTGAGAAAGGTTTTCTCATTGACCCAAAATTCACCACCTAAGCTATACTGGCTGACCATTAAGCCCCAGGGATCCTCCTGTCTCCACCTCTTCAGTGCTGTGATCACAGCTGTGTGCCATTCCCTGCATTTATGTGGGTACTGAGGATCAAACTCAGGCCCTTATGCTTGTGAGGCAACCACATTACTAAGCTGCCTCCCCAGTCCTAATTGTGCCATTTTTAATGAATTTCAATGGATGGATTGAGATTCCAATACTACCTATTTTTTGAAGTACAACAGGTGTATAAATGCACATAGATCTTAAATGTGCAGCTTGATAATTTGTTCTTCAGAAAAAACACTGGATCCAACTGCAGGATCCAGAAGAGAACCTTTTCAGCATCCCAGGAAGTTACCATGTGACATGTACTTTCTCCCCTATGACTTCTTTCCTTTTGCACAGTCTATGATGTTTACACACGCCGTTCATGTAATTGGGATTTATTTGTTTTCATTAGTGTCTAGTGTTTCATTGTATGAACATGTCTTCATTTATTATTCTGCTTTACAAAGCCTTGGGCTGTTTCATTTGTCCCTATTCTGAGAAATGTACTAATATCAACATTTCTGCACATAATTTTTGGCAACCATGGGATGTTTTATTACGGCTTTAAGGTTGAAAGCAGACTTGCACACACACGCACATATGCACACACACATATACATGTATATGTGGAGGGGTACATAGATATATCCAGGTTTTAGATACTACCAAACTATTTTTTTAAATACTTTAACCAGTGTCCACCCCAAACAGAAGCATTGCAGTACTTATGGCTCAAAATCTTGCTAATTCTTGATGTTCTGAACTTGCTTGTGTTTTTTTTTTCAATACAGGAGGAAGTTTTCCACATGTAGTGACATCTCATAATTTTAACTTGCACTTTAAAGAAATAACAAAAGTCAAAGATCTTTTAATATGTTCTTTGAAAATCCAGGTGCCTTCTTTAGCAAAGTTTCTATTTGTATATGCTGTCTGTCTACTGAGTGCTCTGCCCTTTTCTTATTGACTTGTAGGAGGAATTCACATTATATGTTCTGAGCGTGAGGTATTTCTCTGACATGTGTATTATAAGTTTATTTCACTCTGTGACATGTCATTTGTTCTCTACTTGACACCTTTTGATGAAGAGAATTTCTTAATTTAAAAGCAGTCAAACTTCTTATGGTTTTTCCCAGGATAGTACCACTGGAATGGTGTTTACAAAATCATTGTTTATGCCAAAGAGAAAGAGATTTTCCTTTAAAGGCTCTCTTGTTTTCTCATTTCTTCCATACTTATCTCTATAACCTCTGGGGGTGAATCTTCTTTTTCATCCAAATAGATACAGATTATTGGACATCAATTTTTAGCAAGAAATTGCCCTGGGGAAGGGGCAAAATTGTTGCATTATGTGTGAGGGTTTATTTTTCTAGACTGTTTAGTTTTCCATATACATATATGAATATGTAGGTTTGCATTAATTACTCAATTTCTTATAACAAAAGATTTTTAAAAATGTTTGATATGTGGAAATTTAAGAGTTCCAAGTTCTTTTTCAATGACATTGACTTGGACAATCTAACTCTTTGCCTTTCTGAATATATGTAATCTAATTTATTTTAAAGTAAAATTAAAAACAACAACAAAAATCATGACTAGGATTTTGATTGTGATAACCCTGAATATGTTGGACAGTTTTAGAAGAAATGACATATTTATAATATTAAGCTTTTATCTAGTGGGTTGTTTGGTGAATGGATTTAATTTCAGACATTTTTCTTCTGCTGCTATTTCTTCTGTGGTTTTGTGATATGGGGGGTAATGGCCTCATTTCTAGGGAGGACAGCTCTATTTAGGGTACTTGAGAAGTTATACATTCTCTGGATGCTTCTTTTCTCTCAGGCCCCCTACTGTTCCCTTAAGTGCTCAGTGCTGTTTTACTCTGAGAATCTTAAGTTTTCTCCATACTATGTACTGAAAGCAGTGTATAAGTCCTAAATCTCTCATTATCTTCATCATGTTTATGTGGGAGCTTGACTTGGAGAAGATGGAAATAAGGGCTTTATATTTCACCATGCTATTAGTCTTCCTTTTCATCACCCAGGTTGTCTTAGTTAGCTTTCAATCAATGTGACAAAATACCCGAGGTGATCAAATTATTTAAAAAAAATTGAATTCTTGTGGCTTGCACTTTCCAAGGTGTCAGTCCGTGTGTTCTAGGCCTCCTTGCTTTGGGCTTGTGGCAGAATTAATTCTACATGACAAGAAGCACATGAGGGAGTAAGAAGCCTGTTCACTTCAGGATGGTCAGAAAAATGGAGAGAAGAAAGGGCAAAGGGGGTAGAGAAAGAGAGAGATAGAGAGAAAAAGTAAGAAAGAGAGAAAAATGGAAAAGGAGGGTGAGAGGGGAGAAGGAGTAAGAAGGAGAGAATATTGTTATATCTCCTTCAGGGGCAGCCCCTAATAACCTAACATTCCTTCCACTAAACCCCCTTTTAAAAATATTTATTATTTATTTATTTATTTGCAAGGGGAGAGAGAGAGAGAAAGAAAGAAAGAGAGAGAGAACAAAAGGAGAATTGACACTCATGGGTTCTAGCTGCTGTAAACAAACTCCAGATACATGGGCCACTTTGTGCATCTGGCTTTACATGGGCACTGGGGAATGAAACCTGAGTCTTAGGCTTTGCAGGCATGCGCCTTAACCACTGAGCAATATCTCCTGACCAAGCCTCATTTTTAAAATGCCCCACCACAATCCAACAGTGCTGTATATGGACCTTTGAAGGACTTTCTAGAGCCACACTGGAAACAGTATATTTTTATGTCAATCTTATATGCTACTTGCTTTCAGATTGAATTTAGAAATCCAGTTCTGTATGTTGTAATATTTTTATGGAAAAAAATCTTAGTGAAAAATTATTTTGTCTCCAAGGAAAACCTGATATTCAAGATGGCTATGTGTCCAAAGTGCTAGCCAGATGTCAAATTCTCAACTGCCTTTCTTTAAATTTATCTTCTAGCATTTATAATTTTCTTTAAGGCATATGCCATCCCTGTCAGAAAGGTGAGGTCAAACAGAGACAAATGCACAAATATTGTATTTAGATATATTTCCAAGTGAAAGTATCCCTGTTAAGGGATGGCATAACCTCTTTCATGCTCTTTTGTTTTCTGCCTCTTTTTAGACACATGCACTTAAATATATAGATATAGATATAGAGATATAAATATAGATATAGATAGGTAGGTAGGTAGATAGATAGATAGATAGAATGAAAATGAAAATAGGTGTGTCAGAGCCTCTTGCCACTGCTAAAGAATTCTAGATACATGCATCATATTATACTTTACATGGTTATTAGAGAATCAAAGCACCTTTTACCACTGAGGTATCTCTTTAACTCCCAAATAGGAACTACCATGGCAAATGTGAACTGAAGGAATTTCAAGGAAAGGTCAACTATGCTAGGATCCTAGGACTTCATTTTTTTTTTCCTGAGGCAGCATCTCAGTGTAGCTCGGGTTGACCAGGAACTCACTCTGTTGTCCCAGGCTGGCCTCAAACTCAGAGGGATCCTATGTATCTCAGCCTGCCAAGTGCTGGGAATAAAGGTGTTTACCACCTTGCCTGGCTTTTGCCTGTTTTCTACCTAACAGACTTTAAATATTTTGCTAATTATGGTTTCAATCAGGAATAGCTACACTTGATATCATAAGGTATGGTAAAGATATTTGGGCCATGTAAATAAGTTCTGTCTTATCTGCAGATCTACAGCAATAGATATTTAATAGACAGCAAGTCATATATACTTCTTAGGGGCCTTCTTATGTATTGATATTGAATTCAGCACTAGAGATAGGCAATAGTTAAAAAACACAACTATTCTTGAGGAACTCACACTGTAAGTGGGTCTATCATACCTTCCAGGGCTCAAGAAATACTATAGAGGAAATGATGGATTACATATAAGTGCTGCTCTCACTGCTAGTCTGAGAACCCCCTCCAGGGAGATGGTGGTAGACACTGAGGAAACTCAAAGCTCATCAAAGCAGAAAATCAGAGGCTGCTGAGAGCTCAGCACTAACTTGCCTTCCAAGGCTCAGATAACACTGTGGAAGACATGACAGAAACAAATGAGTGAAAGGAAGGAGAGGACTGCTTACAATGCTATCTTCCATGCACAAAGTGGTCTTGTGGTGGTTTGATTCAGGTGTCCTTTATAAACTTATGTGTTCTGAAATCTGGGTCCTCAGATGATGGAAATTTTAGAATTGGAACCTTTGAGGAGGTGTGTTGTTGGGGGCGGGCTTATGGGTGTTACAGCCAGCTTCCTCTAGCCAGTGTTTGGCACATTCTCCTGTTGCTGTTGTCCACCTCTTGTTGGCCAGGAGGTGATGTCCAGACTCGTTGCATGCCACAGTTATTCCTGTCATCATGGAGCTTCCCCTGGAGTCTGTAAAACAAAATGAACCCTTTCCTCCACAAGTTGCTTCTGGTTGGATGTTTGTCACAGCCATGAGAAGCTAAATGCAACAGTAAAATTGGTTTCAGAGAGTGGATTGTTGCTGCTAGAACCCTGATTCTGTGGCTTTTCACCTCTTGGAGCTGATTTACAGGAGGAATGTGGAAGGATTTTGAAATCTTGGCCTAAGAGATGACTTGCAGTGCTGTAACTACAGCTTCATGGACCATTCTGATCAGAACTGGAAAGACCTGAATGCAGTAAAAACTATGGACTGTGAGGTTTGACTTATGAGGTTGAGAAAGAACTTTACTAGGACTAGTTTAGAAGTGGTTTGTGTCAGAGTCTTGCAGTGTTATGTCTGCCTGTGTTCTGAGAACTTCTGCAGAGTTGAATTGCATAGAAATGGACTGGTGTAAGCAGATGGAGAAGGCACAGAAAGAAATGAAATCTTTAGGCCAAAACTTGCTGCCCATTCAGCTGCAATTGTTTACGAGGTTGCACTTATTGGGGTAGGCCAGCTGGTCTACATTGGGACAGAGGGAAGAATGTGGAATCTTTTGAAAGTAAGGGGCTGAAGGAGTGTCCTGCTCTTCAAAGTTGGCTTTAATCCCCCCTGGATTATCTCATTGGTAGTCCACCTGATAATATGGAGTATAACAAATGTAGGACGAGAGGATCATTGGATGTGCAACATGGTTTTGTCGTTTAGAAATGGCCATGGGCAGTATGAAGTAGGCTTGTTAGATTACTTGCCTGGAGGCCTGCTGGAGCCATGAAGATGAAGCATGGGTTGTAGTGGAGACCCAGTGATGGCTGCCAAGGAGAGCTGCCGGCACTAAATGATATTTTCCAGTGAGTAGCTAAGCTGGAGAGGCAGGAATGGAACTCCAGAGATAAGTCACTAGTTAGACTTATTGGACTTGGAGACTTTTAGAGTTGATGGACTTGGAGTTAAAGTTTGATGTTTGGCCTGTTAATTGTAAATCTTATATTGGTCAATCTCTCTTCTTTATGACCAATGCCATCTTTCTCAGTGAAAATGTTGATTTTGTGCCATAAAAGTTTTTGGTATTACATTTCAGTCAAAAGACATTGGACTGTGGTGATGTTTGAACATCATTGAGATTGATAAACACCATCAGGACTTTTAAAGTTTAATTGAATGCACCACATTTTGCAGCATGTATGTTTATCAGTTTATGGGGACCAGGGGTGGAATGTATCCCCCATAAACTTATGTGTTCTAAAGGCTAGATCCACAGCTGATGAAAATTTTGAAATTAGATCCCTGTGGGAGGTGTGTTGTTGGAGGTGGGCTTATGGGTATTATAGCTGGCTTCCCCTTGCCAGTGTGTGGCACACTCTCCTGCTGCATTTGTCCACCTGATGTTGGCCAGGAGGTGATGTCCAGCCTTTGCTTATGCCATGGTTCCCCCTGATATTATGGGGCTTCTCCTTGAGTCTGTAAACCAAGATAAACCTTTTCCTCCACAAACTGCTTCTGGTTAGATGTTTGTTGCAGCGACAAGAAGCTGACTGCAACAGACCTTGATATTCATGACATCACAGTGGCTGACACTACCTACATCAAACCTGCATAACAATGACATCAAAATAGACGAGTGTTTCATCTGAAAGAAGACAGGATTCAGTGGAGAGGGAATTTGGGAGGGAAATATGAGGGGTTTATGATGATGGTATAATGTATATTTAGGCTATGCTTAGGGAAGTTTTCAATAAGAGTTAAAACAAAAGAATGTAAAAGCCACAGAGTGGGAACATGCTCTCTGAGACATTGTCCCTTCCACCATTACAGTGACTGACTGGTGCATTCATGACCCCACAGTGAATACTAATAACCTCACTGAGGTGGGCCCTCAGTGAGTAGAATGGAAGCAGGTGAGAGGAGACATTAGAATATAACTAATGTTATGAATATGACAAGAACCACTGGTTATCACTGCTGTACACTATCACCAAATGATAAAAGCCACAGAATAATGCAAAGTTCCTGGGGATCACTTTGTGGGGGAGTTGACATTAAAACTTTGACCAGATGGTCAATTTGGAACTTGCTAGAAAAAAAAATTGAGCCAGAAGCAATGAATAAACATTGAAAGGCATGGAAACAAACAGAAATTGAAAGCAATGGAAAATAAATAGAACATGTCAGTCTCTTAGTATTCCTCATGATAGGGCAGGAAAATATAAAATTTATGGTAGTATTTCCCCCTGTAGGTAAGTTTAAATTGTAAAAATAAACTAATAACACAAGATATAATATTGTTAAAATTTGATCTCTTAAAGCATCAGGTTATCAGATACAAATGTGATTTATGAGCTAGATCACCATGGGAAAATTCCCTTTTCCAAAGAAGAGACTGGGTAGATAACTCTCAGCTTCATAAGTTAAAAGGTTTCTGAGGCCTGGAGATTACAGGATGATTTATTTAGAATGAGCTGAGTACATACGTTCCAAGGTATACCCACTTGGAGGAAGGGTGTGGGTATTCTCAGCATAGTGGTAGCAAGAAATACTTCAAGGAGACTCAGTGGAGAGTTTAATTGGTGTGTTGTGAAGTTTGGGGGAGACAGGGCAGACAGTGCCTTGGCTTCTGATGGAGAGTAAGGGCCAAGAGTTGCTAGTGAGCAACTCCTGGTGCTATGGGATAGATAGCATGCTGAATCATCTTAGCTGCTCTTCCAGGGGTTAGAGTTTCTTCTAGGAGAGGGGAAGATCTCGGTTATGCAGCTTTGTCATCATGCTTGTTGTTTAATGGCAAGATTTTTACCTGTTTCTTGACATCATTGTTTATCAATATGTTTTCTCAAAGCATACTTTAGTTTCTTTCAGATGATGATAGGTTCTCTTCAGTGTGTGAGAGATCTTGAGGGTGCCAGGTGGTTTTGGACTGGAATTGTTTATTTGCAAGGCTAAATAGGGCGCTGAGTGCTTTAAGTGAATCTCAAAGAGCTTCACAGTGTCTTGGAAGTCTTTCTCAAAAGAAAATACTGAGTAAAATCAAGAAGAGTGCTTGAAATTGAGCAGTTGATAGCTTAGCTAATCATCCTGACATACTTTTTATTATCTTTCATCTATCTGCCCTAGTCCTAAAATGACTGTCTCCTTGGTCATCCCAGTTTGATTAATACATAGGAAAAATTGTATGATATCTAGCATGTTATGATTTAATCATTCCATCAAGTTTCTCATGAGGATATAGATTCTCATTGGGACAGAGATATTTTTTTAAAACTTATTTATTGTTAATAATTAGAAATGCTGTATGAACAAGTCTTATGATGTTTCCCCCTGTTTACCTTCTCTGTGCACCCAACCCACTGAGAGCCCTCCTCAGTGGGATTGCTGGACAGGTCCCTGGGATGGGGGATTATGAATTCTACAAGCAGTAGCCAGGGTTTTTTCCCCCCTGTGTGTGTTATTGAAGAAGGAAATGTCTTTGGATATTCTCCCCTACCATGGCTCTTACAATCTTTCCAACCCCTCTTACACAAAGTTCCTTGAGTCATGGTGGGTGAGTTTTAAGACTGCTTTACTGTTGACATTTTAAGTCTCTAGATTTCTGCTTTGGACTGTATTGGGTATCCTCTGTGTCTATCTCTATTATCCTTTTATAAGGTTGGTTATCTGACTTGCTGTGGAGGTAGCTCTCTTGCTCATCTCGACAGTCCCTCAAAGGTTTCAGTTGGGTCCTAGATGATGAGTTAGGGGTGGTTCATCTCCTGCCTGGGAGTCAGTCATCATCTCAGGTCCTGTTGGTGGAATTGGGTTGTCTATGGTTCTTGCTGACTTCTGAAAAATACAAACAGAATCTCTAAGGGAGAGTGCAATAAGTATAGGTTAAATGACTCAAACATTGTTAATTTGGTGAGATTCTAATGGATATAGCCTCTCTGTAGATATCTGGTTAGTGGGAGTTTCTCCCTGGAGCCTGGGTTCTTGGTCTCCATAAGATTTTGCCATGGATCCCAGTTCTAGTTGCCACTGAGCAGATCTCTTAGCCAATTAGCAAGCCATTGAGTTTAATTTTCTTGCTCAAGTTTTCACAGCTGGTAAGATGCTGTAGTGGTTACAGCTATGTGCTTATGCTTCTAATGTCTGCACCAGCCAGTTCTTCAGTGTGACTTATAGTGTTAACATTCCTTCAATCAAATGGCTATTGTCAGGACTAAATTTAAACATCTCACCTACATATGTGATAGCCTTTTCTGCAAAGTTATTGCTCAGGCCTGAATGTCTCATTCTCTGAGCATGTAGATAAAAAATAACATCTATTATAGGATATTCCTCACAATGGGTAGATGTGAAGGGAGGGGATGGGATATATTTTCATAACTTCTGACTTCCATAAAGTACTTTGCTTTTTGTGTTCAGCATAGAAAAGCTTTGAAAGTACTTGACATAAGAAAGGAAATCTGTAATTATTTACAGAGTAATTCCACAATATCTCATCACTTCTGTGGGAAGACTCAAAATTTACACTTTAAAACTCTTCTCACTAAGAGAGGGAGGAAAGTAAGTTTAGAAAACTGGAAATTCCAGTTCAGTTTGTTGTGTTCCAGGTAAATCTTTGGTACCAACATGGCTTACATCTTGTATTTTGAAGTAACAACTTGGCTAGTCCAAGTTTTATTCCCATGTGAGGAAAGAAAAGAAAGGAAATAGACTGAATATCAGCCACAACCACCCATGTCCAGCTTCAGGGGACACTGGACCTTTGGGGAAACTATTTGGCATTTAAGGCAAGTGGTTTCTGAGGCAACTGCTGAAAGGAGCTGAATAACGATTTTCTCCTCTGACTATTTTTACTCATGCATCTTCTTGAAGAAGCATGTAAGGAATAAAAAGAAAGGTGGTTATTATTAATCTTTTTTTTTCTTTGTCCATAGGACCTAAAGAAATGGTGTTACCTGGCAAGACTCTGTGGTGTTTTATGAAAAATCAGACCAAGGTAATGATACTTATTTGAGACTGATATTTTTACAGTCTGTTAAATACTTGAAGCCATTGACTTTCTTTCTTTTTTTAAAAATATTTATTCATTTTCAAGCAGAGAGATACACACACACACACAGAGAGAGAGAGAGAGAGAGAGAGAGAGAGAGAGAGAGAGAGAGAGAGAGAGAGAGAGAACCCACCAGGGCCACCACCTTGTGGGTCTAGCTTATGTGGGTCCTGGGGAATTGAACCTGGGGCCTTAGGCACTGGAGGCAAGTGCCTTAACCACTTAGCCATCTCTCCAGCCCTTAACTGCTGAGCCATCTCTCCCGCCCAACCATTGACTTTCTTTGACAAATGGTTGTAGATATTGAGTGATTCACCACCAGTGTAAATTATGATATGAAAAGTAGAGGGAAGGATTTATGATTATTTTCATATTTGCAAAGTGAATGGTAGTTTTTAAATAGATAAAAGCTTATGAACAAATTGTGGAGAACTGTTAATTTGTGATGCTACTTTTTCATTTATGCTAAAATTTGTACAGGATCATGAGAGCTTGCACTTAAAAATAACTAATAGGTATATCATATTTATAAATGACAGGCAATAAGAGAATGAGGCTCTTGTCAGAATATAGTGGTGCAAGATTTTCTTTGATTTAAGCATGAGTCAGATGAATTTACATATTGTATTATCAATATGCAAAATATGTCATTACACATTTTGAGAAAACCATCAAGTTTTATGAAGACAGTCTCATACAAAACACATATTTTCTCTGGAAAGATTGAATTACATCATACAGTCATTGAATAGCATGCCTGATTATGCTTAACAGATTGCATATTTAGTTTCTAAATTTTCAAATTACCATGTGATTTATTTACATATGTTGTCCTAAGAATATGAAAACTCATGCAAATATTTTAATGGCATATGCATGTAAACAAAGTGAGTAGAGATGCAAATATATAGTGTATATGTGCTTTATGACTAAAGCTACTATCTCAATAGATTTTTACAGAAAATTTTCAGAGTGAATAGAATTGTGAAAGGATACAGACACTTCTATTGAGTGCTCTCCTCTTTTATGCAGCTTTGTTGTGTGTGTATCTACACACACACAACACACACACACACAAAACCTTGATTGGCTGTGTTTTATATTTGACTAATTTTCTAAATTGCCCAAACACAGAACAATATTGAAATAAATATAGACATAAATTTAATAGACATCAGCAGAAAATTTCTTTCTGAGCTTTGATGTATAGTAGATCAAAAAATCAATTGTTAAATTGCATTACAAATTAGGGTGTTTCTACTTATTTCTGGCTGTCAGTTCAATCTTCAAAGGAGATCTAACCCCTTGAGAAAATAGCTTCTCTTCCCTAAAAGAGAGATTTGAATTGTAGGTATTCTATCCAAGTTTTACTATACTGAAATGGTAATTCAAACTTAAAAAAATTTAAATATGTAATGAAATCAGTTGACAGCTGTTTTCTGATGGAATAATTAACTCTGAGTCCCCAAAGGGAAGAATGATCATAAGAAATGATTTCTAGACATTTTACAATAGATGTTGAAGCTAAACTGATAATGCTGGGATGAGGGATGAAGGAGGAGGGAGATAAGTGACAGATGAGTGTTTGTTGAAGGGGACCCAGGGAAGATGCACAGGACAGAAAGAGAAGCGAGCAGGGTGTGAAGAGACCGAAAGGAGGGCCGCAGATTCATGGGTTTCTGGATGAAAACAGAGAATGCAGGAAGGGCAAGCTCTCTGGAATCTGTTAATGTGAACTTTTTCGTTTCTGTCTGTACATGCGAAAATGATTATTTTATTAGTTATTTGTTGGGTTTGCTTAAGTTATTAGGTATTTGTTTAATTTGTTTAATTCACTTAATGGGATTTGTTTAATTTAAATTGTGATAAACTGAGCTGGCGAGATGGATCAGCAGTTAAGGCACTTGCCTAAAAGCACAAGGACCTGGGTTGGATTCCCCAGTACCCACATAAAGCCAAATGCACAAGCTGATGCATGCATCTGGAGTTTGTTGGCAGTGGCTAAAGGCCTTGGCGTGCCATTCTCTCTCTCTCTTAAATAAATAAATATATACATAAATAAAATGATGTGACAAATTTATTTTGAACTAAATGAAGTTGAGGAAATGTTAATGGGATTTGGGGGGAGGAGCGGGAAATACCATCAACATGGCAGACTTTTAAAAGTCATGTATACCCAGAGTAACAAAATGTGTTTCTTTACATTGTGGGTAGCATCTATATCAAGTGCTTTGGTAAGATAATTACCACTGCGATCATGATCTAGGAAGCATGTGTATTTTTGTTTGGATGAGAGCAGAGTGCAGAGTGGCTTGGGGTGATGTGGAGAATTGGGTTTATGTTATCATCTCTCTGTTACTCCTTTAGATTCTGTTAATTAGGGGGGTTTAATCTTATGGAATTTCTGTTAGTAAGTTAAATAGTAAGTGTACTTGTACTGGGCCTCTGTTTGCTCAGAGGAGATATGTGCTTTTATGTTTCAGTGTTTAATTTCAGAATTACTTACAAGTGATGGTGACATACTCCTCCTGCATAGTATTAACTCTGCATTGGAGTCTAGAATGTGAGATGTTGGATCAGAAAACATTTTTGTATGTGTAGATGGCACAAAACTCCACATTTGAGTTTCAAAAGGGGTCCTTAACTTTTCGTTCATCGTATTACATAAAGTTATTGATATTTGTTAGTCACAATATGCTCAAATTTGTAATCCAAAGACAGAGACCATTACAATTATCTTAGCAAAAATGTCCTTCTCTATACCCAGTAAAATTATAATCACTGTATCTATTTATCTATTAATATATCACATTTTATGTAATGTATCTGTAGTATATAATATCAGAATATTTGTAATGCATATATATGCATAATATATATATACATATATACTATATATACATACTACATACACATATATACTATATATGTATATATATATATACATACTGTCAATCTGTTTAGTTTTTAAATGCTTACTTTCCCTGAGAATGTTGAATTTCTATTAAGAAAATTCTGTGTTTATTATTTATTCTTATGTTATAGAGATGATTTTTTTTCTTAAGTGTATTCAACTTTGTTTAGAAATTGAAATGGGAAATTCAGGATTAAAATTTAATTTATGTACTTTAGGTTGAAATCTAGGCCTCAATACAAAAATAATTTTGAGAAATGGAAATAGACTGGATTATAACACTAACGTATTTTATTCTCAATTTTCAATATATTCAGATAAAAGGTATAAGTATGTAGGTCATCAGTTCATTTTATTATGGGAACTTATTGACACAGATCATTTTATAAATGCATATTGAGATTTAAGTGGATAAATATATTTTAAGAACAACTATACATTGTATTTACTATTATCACATATATGCTATCATTAACAGTGACAAGCAGAACAGAAAAGTTGCAGGTTGTTTAATCAGTTCAATGCTTGAACTTCAGTGAAAGTTAGGAATACTTCTAACACCCCTGAAGGAAGGTGTCAAGCAGACTCACAATGCTTGAATTGGATTCCACATTTTGTATGTGCACAGTGCTTTGTGGGGGTGGAGTTCCAGGATCAGGCCAAGTCTGCTCCCAACAGTACTTCCACTGCAAATCAGAGAACACAGCTCAAGATAGCTTCACAGGAAATTGAGTAAAAGGGAATTTTCAAAGCAGAACTTATAAGAGGAAATATTATAATTATGTATAAGACTTTTTGTAATTTTGATGGTATATGTCCATAAGTGTTTATGTGTGCATTGTATAATTTCCCATTGTTAAATATAAAGGACAAGCAAGAGCATTGATTTTTCTTCAATCTAATTATAAGACAGTATCAACCTACCATTTTCTGTCTTCATCCCTACATGTAAATACAAGCACACTTTGAATGAATTTCCATTAAGGAATGTTTAAAAGGATGAAAGAGTCCTTTGGACTAGGAAAGTTTTGCTAAATTTCATATTAATTAGGACTACCTTGAGAATTAATCTATTTTTATCCCTTATTTTCAGTGAGAATAAAAATCACAATTGAAACCCACTGACTTACAAAGGCACCGTGGAAGCATTCTTTTCACCACGGGGAGATGGCCTAATTCTATCACCCACTGGCTCGGTGCCACTTTGCACATGTCATTGGAGAAAAATCTAACCTGAGTTACTTAACAAAGTCACTTTGGTCTGAGAGCAAAGCGATTCCATACTTTCATATGAGAACACTACCGATTTCATATCTTAGACTAAAGTCAACAGAAAAATCAGTTCTATGGTAACTGCCCACTCATCTACTTTTTATTTATTTACCAAATTGATGTTGACCGAGTTTGTTCACAAGTGCTGTAGCTTGAGTGGGGAGTTGCTTATGGAACCAGAGAGTCTCTCTTTTAATACACAGGTGCACACACACATGGGCAGTGCATGGATGCGTGTACAGACACATGCAGACAACATGATCGTGTGCTGAGTAATCTCTGTTCTCAATCTCTTCTCACACAAATCTCAGTGTTGTCTGTGTCCTCTAGATCACCATTTATGCGGATGGCTAGAGACGATTAAAATAGCTTCTTCTGAAAGCGAGTGTTAGGTCTTTGATTACTCTTGATACCACTGCTGATTATGGAGTTGTTAAAATTAATTAGTTAATTTGCAAGAGGGAAGATAGATGAGAGAGAGAGAGAGAGAGAGAGAGAGA
This sequence comes from Zapus hudsonius, assembly GCA_004024765.1. Taxonomy (NCBI): domain Eukaryota; kingdom Metazoa; phylum Chordata; class Mammalia; order Rodentia; family Dipodidae; genus Zapus; species Zapus hudsonius. The sequence goes on from PVHP010001324.1 coordinate 85,265, forward strand.
GAGAGAGAGAGAGAGAGAGAGAGAGAGCATGCCATTGCCTCTAGCCACTGCAAATGAACCCCAGATGCATACATCATTTTGTGCATCTGGCTTTACATGGGCACTGGAGAATTGAATCTGGGTCTTTAGACTTTGCAGGTAAGCGCCTTAACCACTGAGCCATCTTTCCAGCCCTAAGAATGGAGTTTTATGATCATTGTAAGTGTTCATGCTTTTGGAGGCCCGGTCTGAAATGGTACACATTATGCATTCTCTAGGTAAGGATCCCTACATGCTGGATGAGGAACCTGGAGGGGGATTGTGGCTATGAAGGAAGGACCGTGGCAAGTCGGTCTGTTGAAGCTAAAGATCTTTATGAATTGGGTTCCCATTATCAGTACTCAGGAAAGGACTAAGCACCTCAAGGGTATTGGTTCTCTAAGGTGTTAGCAGGTGGCTTAGTTTTCATTCTTGAGCTTTGCAACACAAGCCTCCAGGCAGTCCAATCACCGAAGACAACGTGTCTGGGCCGAATCAGATAGTATGGAAGGTAGGCTATCCACTACACTTTACAGATACATTCATGGATCTCTATGGATATTTATATTATGTTTATATACTATTTCTCTATGGTCTTTCTTCCTAAGTGCTTTTAGCCTTTTAAAAATTATGCCACTAGATGTCAGTAGCAACCTCCTAGGGTGTCTATGGAAAAAAAGTTATTAGCCCATCTTATCTGAAAATGATAAATACTTAGATGTTTGACTTATTTTTGACATATAAAAAGTAGAATTGCACACATAAAATTTTATGAAATAGTTGCCACACTAATTTCTGTTCATTTAAAAATTAATTTAATTCAATTTTTTGTTTTGTTTTGTTTTTCAGAGGTAGGGTCTCATTCTAGCCCAGGCTGAACTGGAGCTTACTTAGTACCTCTAAGCTGGCCTCAGAGTCATGGCAATCCGCCTATCTCAGCCTCCTGAGTGCTGGGAATAATTATGGGTGTGAGCCATCACACTCGGCCCTTGTTCATATTTAACATATAATTAAATTTTTTTCATTTACTTATGAGAGAGAGAGAGAGAGAGAGAGAGAGAGAGAGAGAGAGAGAGAGAGAGAGAGAGAGAGAGAGAGAGTTATGCCAGGGCCTCTTGCCTGCAAACAAACTCCAGGTGCATGCTCCACATTGTGCATCTGGCTTTTCATTGGGTATTGGGGGGTCAAACTCAGGCTCCCAGGCTTTGTAAGCAAATGCCTTTAAACACTGAGCCATCTCATCAGCTCTTATCATATAATTTTTATATATCTACTATTCCCTATTCCAATGAAATAACATGAAGAATATTTGTGAGTTGAACATCTTTTCAGAATTTGAACTGGATGCCAATGCTCTACATTTTTGGTTTAAAACTCCATGATTCAGTTATGCCATCACTACGTAAGTATTTGGGCTTTGGCTTCTTTTTTCATTTTGTTTTGTAGATATGATTTTTGCTGTTATAGACCATCTGAAGATTGCATGGGATTAATTTTTGAGCACTCACATCTAAGCTTTCCTATTTCTGTGTTCTTCTATCACACAATACTCAGAACAATTTGATAAATACAAGTGTTACAGATGTCTGATCACCAATGACATAATAATCTAGAAGTATGAAAAATGGTATGTTCCACAAATTATATTCTGTACCTTTTCAGCCCCTACAAAGGTAGTTTAAAGGCTAGGGAGTTGCTCAGATTCCAGCACCCAAGTAAGTTCTGGGAGGATATGATTGTTCTCCCGTTATCCCAGAATTCAAGAAGTGTGACAGGGGATCTCTGGGACAAGCTGGCTAGCTAGTCTACTCCCATTAATGTGTTCATGTGAGCGTCTGACCCAGTGAATAAAGTGGAGAGTGATCAAGGACACCTGATGTCAGCCTCTGGCTCTCTCTCTCTCTCTCTCTCTGTCTCCTAGTCTCTCTTTCTCTCTCTCTCTGTCTCTCTGTCTCCTAGTCTCTCTCTCTCCCCCTTTCTCTCTCTCCCTCTCTCTCTGTCTCTCTGTTTCCTGGTCTCTCTGTGTGTGTGTATCTCTCCCTTTGTCTTACCCTCTCCCTCTCTCTCACACACACACAAACACACATACATGTGTACCCACACACATGTGCACCCACACATGTGTGCCCCCATGCCCCAACACAAACACACATACTCATCACACACATATACACATGCAGGAAAAGTAAGTAAAATATCTTATGGTTTTCTGTATAGGAATTAATAAGAAATTTTAGTGCTGGTGGTATTCAATAGTGTTCAGGTTTTTTTTTTTTTAAATAATCTGATTAGGTTAGATATCTGCTTAGGTTAGATCCGTATTTGCAGGAGGGCTCAGTCTAATCTGTTGGATTTTTGGCATCAAAGAGAATTCCATCATATGAGCCTGGGGAGATTGCCGGGTGGTTTTAAGGCACTTCTTTGTAAAGCCTGCTGTCATGGTTTGATTCAGGTGGCCCCACAAACAAATGAATGTGTTCTCAGTGATCAATCCTCAGCTGATGGCAGTTTGGATTTTACAACCTCAGTGGAGCTGTGTTGTTGGGGGCGGGCTTATGGGGTTGTAAGCCAGCTTCCCCTTGCCAGTATTTGGCACACCTTCCTGCTGATGTTTCCAGTGCTGTGACGGAGGTGATGTCCACCCCTCTTCTCATGCCATCATTTTCTCTGCCAGGATGGAGTCTCCCCTTGATTCGCTAAATAAACCCATTCCTCCACAAGCCACTTTTGCTTGGGTTCTTTCTGTGCAGCAACTAGAAAGCTGACTGCAATACCCACTGACCTACCTGGGTTTGGTTCCTCAGTACCCACATAAAGCCAGATGCACAAAATGAGAGGAGGGGTTTGGAGAGACAGAATGTGTGCACCAGGGCCTCCAGCCACTGCAAATGAACTGCAGATGCACACACCACTTTGTGCATCTGGCTTTACCTGTGTACTGGGGAATCAAAGCCAGGTCATTCGGCTTTGCAAGCAAGTGCCTTAACCACTGAGTAGTCTCTCCATCCCATTTTTTTTCTTTCAAGTAAGTAAATAAATAAAAGATATTTTTCAAAAAAGAACTTCATTGTGAGTGATAGTCTATATGTTGACCAATCATCGAAGAGATATGTAAGTAATAATCAGAAAAGTAGAGTTGTTCCTGACACTGTGGTTGTTATCTGTGATTATGTTTACTGATGATGAAATCATGCTGCAATTAGCTGACCCATGCAATCACCTCACATGGAGAGGACGCAAGGAGAAAGTGCTGTGGATTCATGGGAGGGGGCGGCACATTGTTGGCCAGGTGTTCAGGAAGCGCACAGTTTGCCTGGTCCTTAATAGTCCAGTTTATAATTCCCCTACTTAATCTCCTGGAAGAGGTCAGGGCTGGGATTGGACTGGAATATCTGTTCCCAGTGTCTTCATAATGTATAGAGAATAGAGAGAGAGGCTGCCAATTTTAATTAAGTCCACAGTAAGGCACTAACTCCTGATTCCATATGATCAATGCAGTTCTTTTGTATTATAATTGTATTGAGACTCTCTATATCTATCTATCTATCTATCTATCTATCTATCTATCTATCTATCTATCTATCTATCTCTATCTAATCTATCTATCTATCTATCTATCTATCTATCTATCTATCTATCTATCTATCTATCTATCTACCTATTATCTATCTATCTATTATCTATCTATCTATCTATCATCTATCTATCTATTATCTATCTATCTATCTATCTATCTATCTATCTATCTATCTATCTATCTATCTTTATCTATCATATGTTATCTTGTGGCAGTGTAACACATGCATATGATGTATAATAATCAAATCAGGTCAACAAGCAATTTCATCTCTCCATTCACTATGTTATATGCTAGGAATTTCATACTGAAATATATTGTAGGTTGTTTTAAACACTACTCCTCCTGTGCTAAGGAAGGATCAGAAGTGAATTCTTGACTCTAGATGGATTTGGAGGGCCTCTAATTTCTCTTCAGCATTGTATCTAGTCTCTAGTGGCCACTATTTCAGTCTGACCTCCATAATTTACTCATTCGTCTCTCCAAATGAGTGAAGGGATGTCAGCTTTGTATGTGTGGCGTATTTTCCATAACATAATGACCTCCAGTTCCATCCATATTGTTACACTGATAGGATTTTATTATTTTTTTATGACTGAAAAAATTGCATTGTCTGTATCCATTCATCCACTGAAGGACATCTGGGTTGAGTCTATATTTTGTCTATCGTACGAGGGTTGCAATCAACATGGGAGTGCGAGTGTGTTTTTGATATAATGACTTCATTTCCTTTGGGTATGTACTTAGTAATGGAATTGCTGGATCAATGGTAGTTCTATTTTTAGTGGCTATGAGTGTCTCTATACTGTTTTCCATAATGACTGTACTAATTTACATTCCTTCCAGTGGTATATGAGTTTCCTTTTTTCCACACCCTTGCCAGCTTTTGCTAATTTTTAGATGATAGTCATTTTGACTGGGTAAGAGGCTCTCTCAATTTTGCATTCCTCTATATACCAGCGTGACTCTTCTCAACATATTCGTTGATCATCGCATTAACATGGATGGAGTCTTAATGCTGAGAAGATAGAATTCCTTTTAGGCTATTCTGTAAACTCACATACCTCTGTCTGCAATTCAAAAAGCATTTTACTGTTGGCCACATCCCAAATTTTCCCAAACTCATCACCATCCAATTACTCACCTGGATGTTACCTTATAGCCCAAGCCAGGGGCTTGACCTTCCTCCTTCATGACTTCTTTGTTTTTATCTCAAGGACTTTGCATTTACCACCGTGTCTATTCAGAAGTTGGCCTTTTTCTCTCCTTCCCCAACTTCTTCATTTTAGAGATAGCAGAATTTTGAAAGGGCATGTCTTGGTTGCCAGATATTTTAGGTTCAACTCTCAAGTGGGCAATATATATATATATATATATATATATATATATATATATATATATATATATATATATGCCTTTATGTTTTTGAAACAGGTCTTAATATGCAGCCCAAGCCTCCATGGGAGTAGAATTACATGTGAAAGTCACCTGTTTTCATTTATTGCTGTCTATCTGGATACTAGCAATTTAACTCTGTTTCATGCTGATTTCTTCTACATATCTAGAAAAGAAAAATGTATTTAAATAATTAAGTTAGTTAAATGTGACTTCTGAAAATAACCTAGGATTTTTACCTCCTGATTGTAAGTGCTTAATTAGCCAATATTAATTTTAAGTCAATCTCAAAATTCAGTTCTCTGTAATTTAGTCTGCACATTCCTAATCTTTCATATTGTCACAAGTTTCATTGCTGCATATTTGAAATCACCTGATTGTCACGACTGTACTTTGTATTTGGTCATCTGTACCTTTTAGCCACTTGCTGTGAAAATTTCCTCATCCATGAAATGGGACAATAGTGCTTGACAGAAAACATATTTAAAGTCACTAGACATGAAACTAGGAAATCCAAAAAATGCCAGTAGAATTGATAATACTTATTTATCACTTACACGGATCCTGCTATGAGTGAGGAACTAACTTAATGGCTTTACGTCCATTAACATGTCATGGTAGCTTGCCTGGGTTCAGTGGGTGATGTACAGGGAGGTAATGAAGTCACCGAAGGAGGTGGTAGAATGTTCAAGTATGAAAGTCAAGCAGAAGGAAACATAATGGGTTCAAAAGACAAGTTAGAACTTGAGATGTGTGAAAACTGTTGAATTTAGCGAGAGCTGGGCGAGTTGCTAGTGATTGGAGTGAGAGTCAGGTTCTTCACTAATTTCTCCATATGAAAAAATTATATATATATATACATGCATATAATAAAATCTATTTATATAACAATATATTTTTGATGCTAACATATTTGTCTTTTTCAAATCTGTGGTTGAATATAAGTTTGAACATAAAATTACTATTTCAGAGACAGAGAGAGAAAAATGGGTGTGCTAGGGCCTCTAATCACTGCAAATGAACTCCCAATGCATGAACCACTTTTTGCATCTGGTTTGAGGTGGGTACTGGAAAATTGAACCTGCATCCTTAGGTTTTTTAGGCAAGTGTCAACCACTACGCTGTCTCTCCAGCCCAGAGTTACTGTTTCTGAAAATACCGGGACACAGAAAATTACTCTTGACCTAATTTTTGACCAGATATAATTATTATTAACAATAGTAATTAACCATGTCATAAAAATTTTATTGTCCATTTTATAAGAAAGAAGTTTGATAGTTGATCTAATTGTGACATGATGGACAAGCATAGATCAGATGTTAGAATCTGTATAGATTCTAACTCTTCAGGAAGGGCAGTGGCCTTCCAAGCCCCTCCTCTATGTCAACAGAATGGTGACCAGTCCCATCATGTGCAGGCTGGAGCAGGTGACCACAGCTACTGTGACTTCCTGAGTGCAGTGGCCTTGTTGTGTCTGAACACCAGAGCTTCACAGCATCCTTCTCCATCCCTAGCTTTTCAATTCTTTCTATTCCATTTCTACAACATTCCCTGAGCCCTGGGGGGGCAGAAAGCATATGTCTTATTTAGAGCCATTAATTAATATATTAATATTAATATATGTATATATGTATATTAATTATATGTGTGTATATTAATATTAATATATATATCTTTATATGAGAACAAATAAAACTAAGAAACAGAGAATGAAAGGCGGATTTGAAAAAGATATGATAGCATCATTTGAGCCACTGGATCTGACCATACTTAAAGCCTCATGTTTATAATTTCTAAAGTTAGTACAATGCTTTGTGCTATTATTATCAAGCTGCTTTGAGTCAGGTTCCTTCCTACCACTGGGAGCTTAAACAATTTTTATAAGAGATGGGTTGTTTTAGAGAAATGTGGGTTTCCAGCCTCCGTGTGCATTCCCAGAGTCTTCTTAACACCACATCAACAGTTGACTAGGGTTTTCCATTTCCTTGAACTGAAGTGGGTTTGGTAAGTGTTGGTATGTGACTGCCAAAGCTCTAGGAATATGGTGATACTCTGGCTTTTTTTAGACACGTTTCCTTGAGAACTGGACATCATTTCGTAATAAAATTCAGGCCTCACCGAGCAGCTATTTCTAAACTCTCTGGCTGACAGTTCCTTCCAAGGCTTTAGCCAATGGCCAATGTCATCTGCCAGCCATGTGAGTCAGTCTCCAGTCATTCCAGCTCCTAGTTTTGGGACAGCCTCAATAATGATGAGCGGAATAGACACAGTTTACCTTCATGGGCTCTGCCTCAAATGAAGATTTAGGAATAAAACAAATATCACTGTTTTATATCATTCCCATTTGGGATAACTTCTTAAGCAGCCACATCAGTATAACACTCTTACATTATTTTTCCAGGCTCCCCTTCTCTTAGTAAACACCTGACAGACCTGCCTCCGCACTATAACTGCCATTCTACTTTGCTCTAACTTTTTAAAAATATTTTTATTTATTTATTTACTTGCAAACAGAGAGAGATAGAGAGAAGAGAGGCACAGAGATAGAGAGACTTGGTGCAGGAGGGCCTCCAGCCACTGCAAATGAACTCCAGATGCATGCACCACTTTGTACATCTGGCTTTCTGTGGGTACTGAGGAATCAAACCTGGGTTATTTGGCTTTGCAGGCAAGTGGCCTAACTGCTGAGCAATATCTCCAGTCCGGTGCTCTAAGTTTTTATGTTAACTATGATTGACTTTGCAGTTGTGAACATTTCATATCCATCATTGTTTTCTCCCTGGTCTTTGTGAGGTAGGTATTGTAGGATGGAAACAGAGTTGAGAATACCCCTTGGTGCCCCTTGCCTCGATTATAAGCCTGGCAGTCCTCTTATTCATAAATTCCTCTCCCATGGTCCAGGGCTAGGGTGTCCAATATGGAAGCCCCTAGCTATATCTAGGTATATGTAATTCTTTAAATTTGAATTTAATTAAAATTGAATATATTTTTTAATCCCATTCTCTACACTGGCCACAGTAAAGCGTTTGGTATTTATATGTTGCTAAAATACCAAATAATGAAACATTTCAGACTTTCCACCTTGTCATTCTTCTCTACTGGGGCTGGACTCTGATTTGTAATTCACACTTGTCCTCTAAGACAAATAAATTCTTTAGATACTGAAATAGAGTAATAAAACAGAATGATTTTGACCTTGAGAAGAGAGTTGAAAAGATTTTGTCTCTCTCCTTGGTGTGAGCTCCACTGAAGACAGAGATGAAAATCTCTGCTCCAATGAGTAGAGTTATGTTTCACTTATATTATTAGAAAAAAAGGCATTTGTAGCCTTTCCTAAATTCTTTCTTAGCCCCTGGACATATGAACAATGGTTTATTTTCTTGGCTACATTAGTACCCTTTAAAAAAATCCTGTCTGACTTTCAGAATCTTACAGTTCACAGAAGTGATACTTGTAACAAAAGCCATCTCTTTGCAAATACCCAAATACCTGGGGTGGGGGAAGGGCTGTCCTCCCAGCAGAAGGTCCTCCTGAGCACAAGGGCTCCAGTGGACTTGAGAGTGAATTCTGGCTGTGCAATAGATATTGCTCCCTTAAAAAAGAAAAAAAAAAAGAATAACTTCAAGGAAAAAGGGTCTTTATTCTCCCTGGGTGTAAGTTTCCTTGAAAGCTTGTTTATTGATTTTCCTTGTAACAACTGAGCTTGCAAACTATAAAAGAAAAAAAAAAAGCAAGGAAATCATATCAGCAATCAACAAGTTTATTCATCAGCTTCACCTCATTTGTAGTCAGCCACCATAGGGCTGCGAAATACAAAGTACCTCAAGCCTCAACCCGTTTTTATTATGAAAACCATAGAATTTAATGGATCAAAAGGGAAAGTAAACACTTAAACTCTCAAGCAAGGATCCTTTCCCATTAAACGTGGTTGTGTCTGGATTTATGTCAGCAAGCTGAAGGAGGGGAAAAGAAGACGTGCCATAAACATTGAACCTGATGCCCAGGTGTCAGTCTGTCACTGTACCCGAAATGCCTTGCACTATTACTATTCCTATAGTAAGATTTTATTTATTTATTTTTTAATTCTGACCCATGAGATGACCCTTCCGGGACCCTTGGTCTTTTCCATATTTTTTACCCATATAAGCTCTTTATTAAAATAAAATAATTTTGAATAATGTTGAATTTTTTATCTTCCTCTGTTGGTTTATGGTGCACACTGAAATATGGGTCTCTGAGTTATCCTGCTGGAGAGAAACTTATTAGTGGAACAGAAAAGGAAGACTTTTTAGGTTTTAATGTGTGTAACATTCATTCCCTCCATGATTACTCAGTGAAGTCAAACAAGGTTTTTCAAAGGATTTATTTTACACTACAAAAGTTCACAGAGAAAGAGGATACTTAAACACATTAGCATCCACTCAGATAGATTAACTTTCTCAGGTGAGCAGGATCTAAGACCCTAAGGGTATGGGCGAGGCCAGCACAGGGAGGATGCCCTAAAGAAAGAACACCAGGGTGCTCAGAGATGGTTAGCCTTGGTGGGGGGGGGGGCTTTAGGATATGAAACTTTGAAAACTGTTTCCAGGAAATATGCATCAGATTGGAGACCAGATTAGAGATGTGTTCTGTCCAGAGAGTCAGCCATGTCCTTCCGATTTCTCTTATTCATCTTACTTTCTCAATTTTATTTACTCTCTCATTCCAGGTCTTTCTCAATTTTATGTACTCTCTCATTCCAGGAGAACTCATTCCATAATGACCATTTAAATTCTATTTACCAAATTCATGAGGCTTTTCCTGGGTGAACTCATTGGTCTCTAAATGCTTTTGATTTCTAGATTTATATCTTGCTTCATTCTGGGCTTCAGGATTGAATTCCCAGAGGCATCACAAACTTATATCCCAAACTGGCCTCCTAAAGTTTATACTCCAAAGACCTCTCGTCCCATTGCAGACCATGTGAAGAGCCAGCCATCATCCGCTTCACCAGCCACTCAGAAGCCATGTGACAGTTCTTAATGCTAATCAACAGTGCTCACATCACTTCTTGATTTCTTTACATCTCCCTAAATGTCTTCTCTGTTCCATAATCCGCACTACCCGCCCTTCCTTTGGCTCCAGCAAATTACTGGCCTTGGAGTCTAATTACAGCTCTTTCTCCACATACCTCAAAGACCTGAGTCTGTTCTAATTCTGTTGCATATTCCTCATCTATAAGGTGAGGATGGTAGTGGTACCTAACATAGAGAGTTGTAGTCTTGGGAAAATCCAATGGGGATCATGTGGGGATGAATAGAGAAGGAAGTGCATTGCTTCCGTTTGTCCATGGGGAGCAGGGAGGGAGGAAGACTCCGTCATTAGGGTTAACTCATACCTGGTTAGTTGGCATTTATACAAGAACAAATATCTCTTCTAAATACGAGAGTGATACTTAAAAACTAGTCAAGGTGATTTGATTAGAATTTGTGTAAAAGTAATTTATTAATACATTTCTTTTTCATTATGCAATTGTTGACTATTGATAGGAAAAGGAAACAAGAGAACTGGAGTGTCTTTATCACCCTTTAGAATCCAATAGAAGAGGGAGTGCTTGTGTGTGTGTGAGAGAGAGAAGAGAAAGAACAGGCATTTAGGAAGGACCCAATAGCACCATGTCTGGGACATTTGTGAACCTGCTTATTGGGACCAACATCTTCTGACTTCCAATATGAAGTCAGAATGGGATAAAATCCCAGCAGCAGGAGCACTGCTGAGTCAGGATGTGGACTTCCTCCTCACCCTTTAAAGGTTAATTTCAGTCAATTTTAGATTCTATCTCTTCTTTCTGTTTATTGAATATCTTAGTCCATCCCTTTAGCTCCAGCAGAATTTATTTCTCAGGGACCTGAAGACTGAAAGTCACAGGTAGGCACTGGAGTACCCTGGTGAGGACTGGGGCCTCCTTGTATTTCGTCGCACATCAGAAGGAGCAAATGGAAGAAACAGCTCCCTGGCAACTTCTCTTCTAATGCATTCTTCCCACCCATAAAGTATTGTCCTTCAACAATTTCCACCCCTTAATACAATCAGGCTGGTGGTCAATGTTCACTCTCTGAATTTTGGAGTGCACACACAGGCAATAGCAATGGCTAAAGGCTAAAGGCCCCAATACATTGACAGAAATGCAAACAGTTCAAATATAACCATGCATTCTCTCGGGTCTCCCATCCAGGAAGAAGGATACGTGATTGATATTGGTCATTTGTTACTTAACAAATGCTATTGGCCTTCGTCTATGGTCCATTAATTCTGGATGGTGTGAATATTGCAATCTACAAAGCAGACAGAGTACCCTGCCCTACTGGATTTTAGGACCTAGCAAGAAGAAGCAAATGGTAACCAAACTAATGATTATAAGATATTCCACACAAGAGCTATTGAGAAAGGTAACCCTGGGCAGGAGCACAGGACATCCTGCGGCAGGAGTGAAGCTGTTCCTTTCAATTGACAAGCCTAAAAGTGTTCACTAAGAAGGTGCTGCTTGAGCAAGGTCTTGGAGGCAGTCAGGAGGGCAGTGAATGACTCTAGCCAAAGGAATAAAGTGATCTTTCCCTTTATCACTGTTACTCCTGCCACCTTGGAGAACACAGAAGGGGAAGACGGGTCATTGGGCCATTGCAGTAATCCAGGCAAGAAATGCTAGTGGATAGGTCCGAGATGGTCAGACTGGAGGTCCCAAGTGGCAGAGGTGAAGCTCCGTCTTCTCGTGTGTGACATTTCAAAAGATAAGATTTTTCTGCAGAAATGCTAGGATTTCAGGGTCAGACAAAGGGCAAGGAATCAGGGAACAAAGCCTAGCAAGAAATACCAGAGGGACAGAGAGAGATTCATCTGGAAGTGAAGCCATGGAGCAGAGGTGAGGCCAGCTGTAAGGAGACATGAACAATGTTCAGTCCTGCGGAGAATTCACCTAGGAATGGAGCTGAAGGAGTCGCATCCAGCTTGACAAATAGGAAGGCCATTGGTGGTGTTATCAAGAGCAATTTCAGCGGGGTTGGTGAAGCAGAAATAGAAGCAAAGAGGTATAGAAAGAGAATATAGATTGCTCACTCATGAAGCTGATAGATATACCCTAGCGACTGTTAAAATGTGTTGTTGTTTTAAATCACAATTTATAGTGAGAGAAACATCTAGAGTGACCACATGTCAACGTATATAGGCCAATAATATGTTGTGGAATAAATTAAGTGCAGTACATTCTGCTATCTTCATTCTCTTTCATATAAAAATGAATTCGGGATTTGTAAGTCATGATCATGGACGACAATTTTCATAATGAATTGCCCGCCAGACACGTCACTCCTATTCTGTTTTATGTCTGTCAATATCCTATCCTGGCCCTTCTGTTCAATCATTCAAAAACACAATTCCTCCTTGATATCTGGCATTTTTACTCTCGAATCCCTAGTCACAAATCAGCAGGAAAGATATTTTATACTTGCTTGGGTTTGGGGAGACGTTGTATACAGAGTATATTAGTGGGGTTCAGTGGGAGAAAGCACTCAGCTTTCTATCAGCGTGTGCAAGGTCCCGCTAGCTTTAAACTGCAATAATGATAACCAAAAAGAGACTCAATGTCAACTCAAACGCACTAGCTGTGTCTCTTGTGTTTGTGTTTCCTGCCAAGAAAACAGTATGAGGGTTTCCTGATTATTTTTTCTGTCTCTATAATTTCAGATATGGAGACTTGACACTTAGATCAGAGGGTTCACTGTGTTGGGAGCTTTGACCTCAGTTGAAATTTAAAATTACCCCATCTTGAGTTGGGGTTGGCATGTTTTAGAAGGCTAATAAACATCAAATAAACAACAGATATAATTTTGGAAAGATCAGAAATATTAGCATAGACCAATAAAATTAATCATTGCTTCTTGTGCCTCAAATCTGTTAATATAAAAGCAAAGCTTATTAAACAGGATGGAAAATAAAGCTAAAAGCAAACGAGGAGCTTCTCAAACCCCCTTCTTGCCTTCTTGAGCCAGAGCTTGACATTTCTTTCTCTGTTTAAGTTCTGGGCTTCCCCATTTCTGAGAACCCAGCTCATGCCCCAATGAACTGTCTTCCTTCCTTCTCTTAAATTCTATGTATAATCTAATAAAACCTGTGAACTTAAAAAAAAAATAAACATGAGTTGGATGGAAGACTTCAGGATTGCAAGATCAAAGAATGACACCCCTCCCTCCTATAGTACTTACTGCCAAGTGAGCTGAGTGAGGAGATTAGTTAAAAATCTTTGAGGGAGAGAGGATGATTGATGAGGCCCTGTATTAGGGAAAAGGTGTGAGGCCATTTCTTCTTTGAAGGCGAGTAGTTACAATTATAGCAAAGTTCGTAGACTTGATAAGAAGAGGTGGCTGTTGAATGAACTCTGATTTCGTTATAGCTTTGGGACTGGGTTCTTGTGCTGAGTAAGTGGGTGCGAGCTAAGAGGATAGTGCTGAAGCTTGGAGGAGTCATTGAGTAGGTGTGACTCAAGCTTTGGGCATTGACAGACAGAAGAGATTAATCATTATCTACCTGCAGCTTCCGATAGTGTCTTTTCTCATTGGTTTAGAACCAATATCATGAAGTGGGAACTCCCAAGAGCCACGCCAAACTCAGAGCTTTATTTTCTTTGTTCCCTTTTATTTTAATATACCAAGTTTTAAAAGAAGGGGCTTCTAATGCAGATTTTAGATGTTCAGGTTTAAAGAACCAATGAGAAGATGTAGCAAACCTTCATTTACAGTTTAGCCACATCTGCTCATTCTAGACAGCGCTTGCATTTTTTAGTAAACTCAGCTCCTACCATTGTATTATATGTACCTCCCATTATACAAAATAGATTTATCTACATGGCACTCATGCCCATCATAATGCTTTCCTGGCCAAATGTAGGCATAAGAATATCAAATCTCTGCTTTCATCTTGCACTGACAGGAATTGTCTTACTTATGTAGCCTTAGCTTAGAATGATTGCAGCTTTGCGGATTACTGGATGTTTAATATCTGCTTATGTGCCTTGGTGACTGAGCACTGGGTAGTGATTCATGATCAAAGCACACAGACAATTTATAAACAAACACAAACACACCTAACCAGGCTAGGTAGTAAAGAGAGCACCCTTTCCTGTGTGTCAGGCAATTATCTGTTTCTATTATTTATTTCTCTGCTGATAAATGGCCCTCAAAAGCATTCAATACCAAGTAGAGGCAAAAAAGTCTGCTATTTTTTAATTTAACAAAGATAAACAAGATCTTTAATTTCCCTCTCTTGTAGAATTTAAAATCGGAGCAGAAGCAATGGTGAATAATTATGAAAGTGCTGTGTTCTGGACATTCCTAGTGCCCTGGGCTCTCATAGCCACAACACTGGCTTTGAGTAGGAAAGGTGACCAAACCTGAGCAGTTACATTTCTGAACACGGCCACAGGGTATAGTGAGGTTTGGAGTCACAGGAAATTATCTGTGACTCTAATGAAAAAGAGCATCAAAGTTGAGGCTGAGCTGAGAGGGTGACCAAGGGCAGATCTGAGAGTGGCTGTTAATTGATTTGGATTTCATCCCATAAGTGATAGGAGCCATCAAATATTCTTAGTGTAAGAAATGACCTTAGCAGATTTGTATGTAAAGAGGTCACTGGGGTTGCATTATACAGAGTATATTACAGAGCCAAGGAGTAAGGTTGGTTTCTGGAAATACTATCTACACAGTCTACACAATACACGGAGCATCTAAATATTTGCCAGCATGGGGAGCAGGCCTTGTTCATATCTAACCGAATTGTTATAACAGTCCCATGAGAGTGGATTTAATAATTACCTCAATTTCAGAGAAGAAAACTTGGAGACATGAATAATTGAAAGTAGCACAATGAAGAAGTATGCAGGATTCAGTATTTGCCTGAAAACTCACTCATGTTGTACTCAATAATAAGTTTCATTGTGGCATTTCAGGTGTGCATATAATATAGGCTGATCATATTCACTCCATTGTCCACTCATCCCTCCTTACAACCCCCTAATCTTCCTAATCTCTTGCCTTTTCACCAACCCTTCTATTTTCACAATGTCTGTTTTTTTCTAGATTTAATGTATGAGAGGAAAAAAAATGTGATCCCTCTTTAGAATCTGGATTATTTGACAGTTAACATAATGGTCTTGTTTCATCTATTTTTTTATTGCAAACAACATTATTTCATCTTTATGACTGAATAATACTCCAGTGTATACTAAAATTTTAATCTATTCATTTGCTGCTGGGTATGTAGGCTGATTCCATCACTGGATACTATGATTAGTGCCATAATAAAAGCAGGTATGTAGATGTCTCTACTATATACTGAGTTTGACGCAGAGAGCACTTAGGCTAGTACTCATAAGAACCACCCCACGGTGATCAACTCTCCCCAGCCAAGCTCCCCCTTCTAGGGGTCCACATCATCCTAAAACAGCACCACCATGTAGATACCTAGTGTTCAAACACATGAGCCAGTGGGGTACCTTTCCCATTTAAACAACATCTGCCATCTGGGCTCCTTTTTGAACCTATGCTCTTACCATTAGGTGACATCAGCTCCAGCAGTAGCTTCCAGGAGTCATAGACAGGTGGTCTAGGGCTGTAGAATACACAGAACAGAAGTCAGGTTTGGTACCAATGCATTATGCTCTTTCTGAGGAATATTCATGGCAACACTCATTATTTCAGGGATAATGAGACAGGCTGTATGAAATTAATCGGCCCCAGAGAAAACAAGCCGTATAATTATCTATCTATAAACACTAAACCCTAAGCACAGGACCCTGATTTATTTAATGGGACCCACAGGATTCATCACTAAACAAGATTCTTTTTGTTCTCCAAAAGCTCATGCTCTCTTTTGCCTTTTTGACAATATGCTGTAGACCAATTCTTTCATCTTTGACGTATACTGACCTCTTACCAGGAGATCTGGCCATAACAGAACTGGGCTGTAGCTATTCAGTCTAAGTGCAGAGTATGTTACTGCTATTGTATGGTATTAACATACTGTTCTTTAAAAGAGGGAACTATTATTCATTTAAAATTCTGATATTTGAATCACAGATTTCCTCTTGTGATGAAGTAACTGTTTAAAAGGATCAATACCCTACCCTATGGAAAGATCCAGTATGCGCACTGAGGAGGGACCCCAGTAGGTAGGGGACAGAGAGGAGGGAAATGGAGGTGCCATCACAAGATTTGTTTAAACGATGTATATAATTATTCATGCTAAAATATTGATTGAAAAATCAATACCACATGTGACCCCTTCATGACATTTCTTGCATTTAAATTAAAAGTGACTGACTCTGCAGAGCTTGCATAGTCACTTGGGACACTGTGTTTTTGAAGTTGGAGACATGACAAACATCTCAAGTATGTTAGTTTGAGGTTAGAAGTAGCTTTAAGGGGCTCACAAATGAGATAGAGTACCAGGAGTATAGGCACTATATCAAGTTTTTCCATAAGATCTCTGGTTTAACCATTGTTCTCTCCCCATTGCAGCCCAGGGAAACGGGGCAAAGAGGAGTTAGCTTGCTCAAAATAATACAGCTCACAATGTGTTTTTATTTTATTTTAGTTTTGATTAGGCTTAAGACAAGTGCTCCTTCTAATAAGTGTTCTAAATATACTAGTCTTTCTCTAGCAAGCAGAGACACTGGGGCTTCCTCAGAAAATCCATCCTTGGAGCTGGGGAAGTAGGGGAGTGGTGGAATGTGTGTTTAATATGCATCAGGCATTAGATTTAGTTCCCAGCAATAAATAAAATGAAGTCATAAAATAACGACTAAAAACCCAAAAGTCAAGCAGACAAAACCCAAACAAACCAAACCCCCCAAATAAAAACACAGAGGCCTTCTTCAGTGTCATTCAAGTTTAGATGGAATGTCACGGGACTATCATTTGCAGATCTTAACCTTTATCCTAAAATGCTAGAACTTTTTAATAGGATGGAAACCCAAATACAATATCTTTAAATCATTATATGTGCAAAATATTCTCATGTTGTGCATTTTTGATGTACTAATTTGGGTTTCTGGAATATGTCAAAAGTTGGTATGAAGGAAAGTAGATATTTTTAAAGATGGTTTCAATCACAGAAATTCAGAGAACCACACATATGAAATATACTTATCTCATACCTATTTGGAAACCCCCATGTCTATTAGTAACGGTCATTTTGAACCTTAATATTATGATTTTGTGAAGATATTAAAGCTTACTGAGCCCAAAGCTATGAAAACACAGATAAGACAAGAGTTGACATGGTGAGTTATAGGTCAGGAAAACACTGAGGCAGGGGGAGATAGGACCACTAGCCAGTTTCTCATACTATGCGTTTAGGCTGGCGTGAGTGAGCCCTCAGTGTGGATGGGAGCCTAGGTCTTTCTGGCAGCTTGATTTGATTGAGTTCACTTTGTGCTGAACTGTCATAATATCTAGGCATTGTCCAGTGTCAATGAAGTTTGAGTAAGTGGTGTAGCTCACTGTTGATGTACTCATATTTCTAAGAGAAGCTTAGAATTTTGGTATCCACAGTAGCTGATTTTCAGGCTCTGTAGCTGTCTCTGTTCTCTTCTCCATCAGTGTAGGGATGGCAACCCCCGATTCTTAGGAACTTTAAATGTGAACAGTGATTTGGGATGATCACTGCTGGTCAAAATGCATCACGTATACCAATATGTATGTGATGAAACAGAAGCCCTCCCCCCCCCACACCAATGCCAAGGTGAATCTCTCTTTTCTTTCCATGAGCTCTTACTCCTTTTCATGGCTGCTCTGTGCTCAAAATTACCATTAGTATTTTCAAGGTGTTTGTGATGATCACACCTGTTGGCTACCTTTGATATGATTATGTACCCATATGTGGCATTTTTAATGGATGGTCCGGTTATGTTATTTCTCATTTTCCTACATGATTTTCTGTCTTCCGAATAGAGTGGCTCCTACTGTGTAGAGGGTTTGAGGAGCTGGGCACTAACTACTGTGGTATCTGAATGGGTGTGAGACCTTCTTCTCCTGCTTTGGAATAGGTTGGCTCTTGACTCACCTGCAACTTGTCTGTGGCAAGCAGAGTAGATAGTGTGTGCAGTGGACCTGTTTTGTGATTGCTGTTACCTCCCTTTGAAGCCAACAGTTCTCCAAAACTGTCTTTTCACCCTCACACAGCTCTATCTTCCCAATAAAATCATTCGTGGCTTGGTAGCTTCTACTGTCTTCTATCCAGAACTCTGACTGATGGACATATTTAACTGTAGCATGTTCTGACATAATATTCAAATCACTGGGATAAAATGATTGAAATAATTTCAAATAAATATTTCCAATAATTTAGATATATTGTCTGACTGCTTTTGGCTAAGACAGTCAATTAATTGACAGCTTGTATAAAATATAAATTCAAGACATTTCACTGGTATATAACTGCAAAACCACATGATTTCCCTGAAAGATCATATGACCTGCTTCTAAGAAAAAAATTAGAATCTGAGGCAAAAAAGCAGTGGTATAAATATATAAAATCTTAGTCCTATGAAAACAAGTTAGAGAAAAAAAAACAAGGAGTCATGTCTTGTGCAAATATATGATGGCTGGCTAGAAAGCTTTGTTGTTTGTTTGTTTGTTTGTTTTTAAAGAACTGAAAGGTTAATAAATTTTGGAACAGACAGTTAGAAGAAAAGAGAAGTTCTCTATTCCACGATTGAAAGCTATGCAAAAATACAATTCTATAGACATCTGACTGGTTCATCTTTAAATATATGACTGGCTGTGGCATGAATGGAAGAAATGGAAGATAAACTACAAAGAATTATTAAAATAAACTCATCTCAGTACTGAACTGAGGTCTTATGGGGAAGAAAATACATAAAACATGTCCAAATAGTGTTTCTATTGCTAAAAGTTAAATTTGTTGCCTCCATTTAAAATAAAAGACTTTTATTAGTGTTACATATACCCATGGAAGGATATAAATTTATTACTGAATCTAATCACCCTCTGTCTTATGACTTTGAAGTTAGTAATTTGTTTTCCTATTAGCCCAGGCTACATGTATCCTTGACCCTTATATCTGGGTTATCTAGACAGATCAGTAATTGTTAATTAGCAGAAACATCGCTGATTGGTTAACTGTGGTGATAGTTTCATCACCACCACTGGTTACGAATGTTATTGGTGATTCACCAATAGAAGTGATGAGTAGAGAGCTTGATCAGAGTTTTCAGGAAAGAATTTTAAAAAGAGCCTTCAAGGACCAGGAGTATAAGACCAACTTGAAAGGATATTTTACTTTTGAGAAAGAGAGAGAAATTGAGTGGTTGCTAAAGGAAGTATCTTTTGTCTTTTTAATAATATTTTATGTATTTATTATTTGTTTGAGATGGGGAAACAGGGAGAAAGAGGCAGACAGAGAGTGTGTTGGGCATACCAGGGCCTCCTGCCAGTGCAAATGAACTCCAGATGCATGCGCTACTTTGTGCATCTGGCTATATGTGGGTACTAGATAATTGAACCCTGGCTATTAGACTCTGCAAGAAAACACCTTTTCCACGAGACATTTTCTCAACCCCTTTTGTTTCTTTTTAAAAAGATGGATGGAACAGCCTTTTTTGAGAAAGAACCAATAGAGAAAAGGAGATTTAGGAAATGTGCTCTTGAGTAGGAAGGAGGAGTTAAAACTGAGTGCCCAGTGGAAGCATTGGTCTGAGCTAAGAGCAGAAAGAATTCTCTCACAGTTGTAGAGGAGGGCAGGATACAGGATAAAGTTAGAAGGAAATACCTCAGATGGGTTCTTTCATAGCCTCTGACTGCTTCCCTTTTCTTATTGCAATAGGAAGTAAACAACCACTGAGGCATCTCTTCAGCCATCTTATTTGACTAGGAAGCAAGGTTATCAGAGACATGGGTTGGAAAAGGTTTCAGACATTCATATTTTGGAAGACATTAATAGGTATACAGAAGATTGAACGGCCATGATTGACTAGCAGGCCAGGCCTACATGCATGTTGATGACAGAGATCCTGGGTATACATAGTTATGGACTTTTATTTTGAGATAAATTTAACACTACGGGTTGAAGAACAGAGTAGATAGAGAACAAGTTTTAGTAAATGTGTTGTTTTCCAGTTGAGAATGATGAAATGAGTCTCCAAGAAGTACAAGCTCTAAACGTGATGCTGAATTCAATGAGCAGCCATGACAGGGAGAGAAGGAAAGTGAGAACAGGAGGTAATAATGAGTGTTGACAGCATGGTACAGTGGCTTTGAGATGTAAAGGGCCCAAGTGAACTTGAAAGAGCAGAGATGGGCTGCCCACTGTCAGAACTGCTGGCTGACATATAAGGTCATGTCCATATAAGGTCATGGTCAAAACTTTAAGCACTCCATGTTATGGTAGGAGCAGCAGGTTAAAGTAGGTGAAATGCTGACCCACAGCCAAAGCTGGTCCATTTCCACCCACTAAACAGTGTTGGCTGAGGGTCAAGTACATCAGCACAGGTGTGAAGAGCATATCACTGCCCCAAACAAAGGACCTTTTTCGTTTTATGCATGTAGGGCTCAGAGAAAAGAGTAAAAATGGAAGGGCTAGGAGTCCAAATGAAGACAAGTGTCTTCAGGGTTCCCCTTTCACATCCTCCAAAGAGAAGCTCAGCAGAGGACCTCTCAGAAAGGCCTTTCCCAGAGTTCCTGACACAGACGTCTAGACTCCAAGCTTGAAGGTGTGTGTATATAAGAGCCTGGCTTCCCCCCAGTGGCCTGGGAGCCTCTGCTTTCTGCAGTCCACTGGCCACATTCTAAAGTGTAGGAGAGCTGCTGTCCGTGTTTGACCTGCCCATGTCAAGCCACTGTCCCTGCCTGGTGCTGGGGCTGAAAGATCATAGTAGGTTTTCACCACAAGCTGGATCCACATGGATCCTGATGTAGACTGCAGCTGGCTTGGTCATAAGACTGGGTTCATAAAAGTAGGAAAAATGAAGCTTGCTGTTGAGATAGGGTAATAGTTTAGTGCTGTTAATAACAACTTCCAGGGTCTGCCAATGGAAATGAACGGCTCTAGGAAGTAGGAAAAATAGATTGAGAACGAGGTAGGGTTATGATACCTGTAGAAATCAAAATCTCCAACTTATGACAGAGGCTCTGTCCAGGGACTTCCTAGCTCTATAGTAGTTACCTAACTTAGCATGTGAAAAGTCATGGTTCCAATCATCAGAGACAAAAAGAACAAAATCCCAAACAAAACAAAATACTTATGGCATACTGCTATAAAGACCATCTCTTCAATGATAATGTACTTAAACATTTATCTTCTCTATGTGTTTTTCTATAGATTATGAAAACTTTAGTGAGTCATATAAATCAAGAAAATGAATTGCTATCAGGGCCCTCTTTCTCCCTTTATCTCTTCCTCCCTCCCTCTTTCTGTCTGTCTATTTATTTCAAGTTGGAAGGTCTGCAACTGTGCTGTGTTATTTCATTGGTAGGGAATGGTTGTGCAATCAGTGGCCCTTAAAAGATGGCCATGGTTGTTTATCATGGTTTAAATTCATATTCATCTTGAATATTTTGTACCTAGATTAGAATTCAACAGCTAGTCTACATGGCCTGCACTGGGTAATTTCAGTCCTGTGTCATGGTCTGAGAAGCTAGTCTTAAGTGATAGAATCCTTCATTTTGTTTAATAGTATTCTGGGAGTTTGAAATCGCAAGGGAATTTAAAAAATTCTAAGTTTACCTGATAAGGATGCTATTATTATTATTTGTCTAAGAAAGTAAATCCATCCATCCATCCATCTAGGATTTAAGTAAGTTAGTACCTAAAGTGATGTAGAATGTCTTTCTTTAAAATCAGAACTTTTGCTTTGTCCAGCCATCTGGGGAAGTGTGCTAGATCCTCAGTATGGGGATCTGAACACTTTCAAGCCATGGTATAAAGCATCTCTGGTAGCTTTATTTCCTTCCTTGAGTTGCACATTGCTCAGTTTCATCTCATTTTCCTTGTTAGTTTGCAGTATACTTTCTTACCATATACACTAAAGAAAAGTAATATGCTTTTGTCATTTAATTATGCTTAAGAATCCACTAAAATACCTTATCCAGACCTCAGTTGAGAATGATTGACAGACTCGTCTAATCAAATAAGATTTTTAAGAGAAGATGAACAGAAACAGTACACTTGGCCTAACTATTGTCTTTTCTTTTTTTAAAAAATATTTTATCTATTCATTTTCAAGCAGAGAGAGAGAGAGAGAGAGAGAGAGAGAGAGAGAGAGAGAGAGAGAGAGAGAGAGCACACCAGGGCCACCACCTTGTGGTCTGGCTTATATGGGTACTGGGGAATTGAACCCGGGGCCTTAGGCACTGGAGGCAAGTGCCTTAACCGCTAAGCCATCTTTCCAGCCCCTGACCTAACTATTTTCTAAGACTATTTTGAATTAGCCTCACCAACAATTTTTTAAAATAT
Organism: Zapus hudsonius; assembly: GCA_004024765.1. Classification (NCBI taxonomy): domain Eukaryota; kingdom Metazoa; phylum Chordata; class Mammalia; order Rodentia; family Dipodidae; genus Zapus; species Zapus hudsonius. The sequence goes on from PVHP010001324.1 coordinate 107,757, forward strand.
ATATTTATTGTTCATAATGAGTTACATTATTTAGTGGGCAAACCATGCATTGTTATCCCGAATTCCCCAATTCCCCCCCTCCCCATCCCTGATCAGTTGGATATCCTCCTTCGTGGGCTGTCTGTATTAGTCCTTGTGGCAAGGGATCCTGTAAATCTTAGTACTCATCCCAGTCTTCTTGGCCCAAGTGTGTTGTTACAATTTTGATACATGCACACAAAGTGTTTTCACCATAATCCTTCCCCATTACTTTCTTTTCCCTCCCCAATCCTCTTCGCCGAAGTCCCTCTTCTTCCATCCACGAGAACATGCCGATGGGCCCGGTGTTGTATGGTAACTACAGCTACGGTGAGGACATGAGTGCATTAACAGCAACTTCGTTTCCAGATGACAGAGTTTCTGAGCACCCCTCTCCACCTTTGGCTCTTAGATTCTTTGTGCCCCCTCTTCAGACATGTTCCCCACGCCTTGGCTGGTGTGACAGAGATGTCTCATTAAGTGAGCAGACAACTGTCACTTCTTCTCAGCAATTTAACAGGGTCAGAGTCTTCCTGAATTGTCGTTGCCATCAGCAGAAAGAAGCTTTTTTGGCAAAGAGTGAGAGCGACACTATGATGGGCCGTTTGATGGCTGCAACCTATGCATTTAGTAATGATTTTCATCCTTCCGACGATGATCTCCATTTCCATAGACTTTCACTAGGCTTTCGGTATCAGGTATCAGTTCCTTCCTATGGAGCCCATGGAATGAGCCCCAAGTCCAGAGGGTCTATGTTCACCACCATGTGTACGATTTACTTTCACAATTGAAATAGGACTTTTATTCAGGCAAGTCATTCAGGGAGCGTTTCTGGGAGTGAGGTTGCTGGCTTTGGGGTAGGATGAAGGAGGTTAGCAGTATTGGTAGGAGCAAGCACAATATTGGGGTCACTTGTCCTATGTTTATTCACAGATGTCTCCTCATGGGACCATCTGAATGTCTTCTTTTTCTGGAAAATATGAGGCATTTACAAGAAATTAGTTTATACCAACGAAGCTTAGGTTGTCTACAAGTGATATTAACAATATGTGAATGAATGATTCTAAGAATTTTTAAAAGTTTATCATTGGGATGATAAGCTATAACTGACATACTTTCAAAGATAAAGGGAAAGGTTGCCAAATTCCCTAATGTGTTTCAGTCTCTCTGACTTACTGTTCTAAGAATAAATGCATACAATGGAGTGTGTTGCGATGCACACTGAAGTTTGATCTATTTCCTTGCTGGAGGAAAGTACTTTTATAAGAGCAAGTAAAACATACAAGGGAAGTAATATAATCAGCAATTTTACCATAAAAGAGTGGAGAACTGTGAACCTACTCTTTCTTAGATACCTTTGGTGTTATCCAATTGGCCCCCTTGCTGGGTTCCTCCACTGGCTGGTTGTAGAGGGCTG
>PVHP010001325.1:0-14352 GCA_004024765.1 Zapus hudsonius
TTTTTTTTTCGAGGTAGGGTCTCTCTCTAGTCCAGGCTGACCTGGAATTCACTGTGTAGTCTCAGGGTGGCCTTGAACTCACAGCGACCCTCCTACCTCTGCCTCCCTAGTGCTGGGATTAAAGGTGTGTATCACCATACCAGGCCAAACAAACACCATTCTTTTTAAATAATTTATTTAATTTGCAAGCAGAGAGATAGAGATAGAGAGAGAGAGAGAGAGAGAGAGAGAGAGAGAGAGAGAGTCACAGAATGGGCGTGCTAGGGCCTCCAGCTGCTGCAAACGAACTCCAGATGCATGTGCCTCTTTGTGCATCTGGCTTTATGTGAGTACTGGGGAATTAAACCGGAGTCGTTAGACTTTGCAGGCATCTCCCCAGCCCCAAACACTATTCTTGTATAATGTTTTGCATCTGGTTTACATGGGTGGTTTGAGAATTGAATCTGGGCTGGCAGGCTTTGCAAGCAATCACTTTTAACTGTTGAGCCATCTTCCCAGTCACCTCCTTCTTCTTTGCATTTATGTGTGCATGCATGTGCACATGTATGCATGTGCATTTAGAGGTCAGAGGTCAATGTCTTCCCCAGTCACTCTCCACTTTATTGAGACATGGTCTCTCACTGAACCTAGAGCTGACCAGTTTGGTTGGGTTAACTCGCCAGCAAGCCCCAGGGGTCCTCCGGTCTCCTCCACTGTGCGCCCCCACACCTGACTTTTCCCCATTTCCCCATCTCCTCAACCTTATTTATTTTGTGACCGTCCCTGGTCATCTCAGTGCTCTCCCCAGGAGCCTTCAATGGTTCCCCATGGCCACTCGCCCTGGCATTCACAGCCCTTTAAAGTCTTCTAACTTCCTCCCTCCTGAACTCGGGCACTGCCCATGCCAACCCTCTCCTCCCCGACTGACACCCACCCAACACACAAGCCATCATGGTGTTGCTGCTGGGGTGCTGAGGTGCTCCGCCCCAGAGTGTCCTCTCCTTCCTCTCTCCAGCTTGCCTGCCAGCTCCCAGCATGCCTCTCTTCAGCTTACCTTCCCTGTGTCTCCTTTTCTGACAATCACTTTTCTTACTTTGTGGCACACGACACATGACCGGACACATCTCCTTGGAGCACAGGAAGTTTGATTGGGGGGCTGCCTAAACCCAAACTCCTCCTCATGTCTAGTGTCTGACAGAGCCATAGGGGGCTTTCCCCACTAATCCAGCCCCCAGCCCTCAGCAGGGCACACTAAGTAGCAACCTGAACACCAAGAAGTCCTCAGATGTCCCCTGGGTGAAGAGCTACCTGCCCTACACAGACCCTACTTCCCTGTAGACTCTGGTCCTTGGCCCTCACCTGGCCAGTGTAACCAGCCTGAAATGTCTAGCTGAAGTTGATTTGTCCTAAACCAAACCATATTCCTGTTAATCCCCAGTGCCCAGTGTCCCTAGGGAGGTGAAGACCAAGCCTGCCTGAGGCCACCTTCCCCAGCCCCTGTCCAGAGTGGCCTCCTGAACTAATTCCCTAATCCCACTCACTCTGGCCTGCCCCAGTGGCTCAGGAAGACTTCGTGGTCACCCTGATCCACCTTCCTGCCCCCCCCAGATCTGTCTGTGGTCCTCAGCCCTGGCCCCTCACCCACCTGCGCCAGGGCACAGCGGCCAAGATTCTGAAACCTATTTAGGCCCTCTGTTCTGTAGGCTTAGCATCCCCTCCCCTGACCCCCAGCTAGGCCCCATAACAGGATCCAGATGTTCCCTTTGCTGTCCCCAGGGTCCCAAGTATAATGCGTGACAGTCAGGGGGACAGAGGGGGCAGTGGAGCTGCAGGGGTTGCTGGGATTGGGAATGTATGCAGGTGAAGGCCCAGCGTCAAGGTCATTGGGGGACAGACAGATGCCTTACCCTTGGAAGCCTCTGTCAGATCTACTGCCTCACCTCCACAAGTGGAACTGAGTGCTGGGTGTTCTGGCTCAGAGACCTGGGGTGAGAGGTGGTCTTCTTCAAGGGCCCAACCAGCAGTCTGAGACCAAGAAGATCTCTTTTGGCATGGAAGCCAGCATGTAATAGGTCTTCAACAGACAGCTTAGGCTGGCCACCTCGGTAGCCTGATATCCTTGTCTTTAAAATTGGGGTGCTGGAGCCTCTCCCTTTTTGTGGTTTGTGGAATATCTGCATACAGTTGTCACTGGGCAAGGGGCAGGTATGCTTCCTGCTTGTCTCTCAGAGCCTCTGGTCAGCACCATGCAGCAGCAAGAGGTTATCTGTCCCTCCTGGAGTCTGCGGAGGCCTGTGTGGCCTGGGAGCCACCCCAGAGGGCTGAGACCCAGCTTTAGTTCAGTCTGCTTTTCTCCTGTCTGCACCTTGAAGATCTTTGGGGTCCCAAGTTTCTGGAACATAGACTGAGTAGTATTTAGAGGTCTCTCCTTCCTATTCCACCAACTTCTTCCTCCTTCCCTCCTTTATTCCCTCCCTTCCTCCTTCCTTTCTCCTTTTCTTCCTTCTCTGGATCCCCCAAATGGCTGCAGCAGTCCTTGGCTTCATGGTTCTCCCCATGAGCCCCACCTCCATGTATAACTGCCACCAAGCCAGGACCCACACTCAGCAGATAGGGATGGAAGCCAGGGGCTGGGCAGGAGGACTCGGCAGATGCCCCTGCCCACAGCTCACAGGAGAGGACTAACCCTTCAATCCATCCTGTGGGAGGTAGTTCCAACATGGTAACAAAGCCCTTCACCTCCCTCAGGGGTGTGTCTCTGTGCCCAGGGCCAGCCAGGATGTCCCCAGCAGACCACCGTAAATACAGGTGGGGGGTGGGATCAAACTGGCTGTATGCCTGTGTGGTGTGTGTGTACATGTTCCTATGCATGTGGGTACATGTGTAATGGGCACACATACACACACGTGTGTGTGTGTGTGTGTGTGTGTGTGTTCCACCTTATCTTTATCTATTTATTATTTTTGTTTGTTTGTTTTCTGAGTTAGGGTCTCAACTCTAGCCTAGGCTGACCTGGAATTCACGCTGTAGTCCTAGGCTGGCCTTGAACTCACAGCGATCCTCCTACCTCTGCCTGTCAAGTGCTGGGATTAAAGGCATGCGCCACCATGTCCTCCACTTTGATTTTTGAGACAGGGTCTCTCACCAAAACTGGAACTCGACTGATTGGGCTAGACTAGCCAGTGAGCCCCTGGATTCCCTGTGTCCATCTCCCCAGGCTGGGATTACAGACATGTGCAAAATGCCTGCTTTTAAAAAAAAACAAGTATTTTTATTTATTTATTTGAAAGAGAGAGAGAGAGAGACAGAGAGAAAGAGGAAGAGAGAGAATGGGTGCTCAGGGCCTCCTGCCTTTGGTGATGAACTCCAGATGCATGCACCACTTTGTGCATCTGGCTTCACGTGGGTACTGGGTAACTTAACCTGGATTGTCAGGCTTTGCAGGCCAGGGCCTTTGACTGCTGAGCCATCTCTCCCTCCCTCATGCCTGCTTTTACATGGGTGCTGGGGATCTGAACTCAGGGCTATCTCTGCAGCCCCGTAACTGATTATAGTTTGCTGCTGGTGCCATTTATTAAGTCTTGAAGATCTCTATTAATGCCCTTTGCTCTGATTCATTTTATTGATTTTTATATTTTGCAATGTTAGAAATTAAACCAAGGCCCATCCACATAGCAGACTAGCATTCTACCATCGAGCTACATCCCCAGCCCTCTTGGTTATTTTAATTTGAAACAGAATCTCACTTAAGTTTCATGGGCTCCTGCCTCAGCCTCCCCAGCGGCAGGGATTACTGGCCTGCGTCAGGACCACTTCTGATTCATTTTGAAAAACTTACTTCTAATTTTTGCTCCGTAAACATTTATTAAACTCTCTAAGAGCCAGACGCAGATATGGAGATAAGACACAGGCGCTGCTGCTCGGAGGAACTTTCCTCCTGGGAGGGAAGCCAGGCTCCTGCTGGCCATTGTGCCAGTAAGGCTGAAGCCTTGAATGAGAACAGGAGCGGCTCAGCCAGCCAGGCTGGAGACAGAGCTGAGAGAGGAAGGGATGGAGGGGAAGGGAGAGCACGCAGCAGCTTCCAGGTAAGAGGAAAAAGCATTCTAGACAGCTCAGCATGGGCGCAAAGAAGGAGGCCTGCGAGAGAGTGACAGGTTCAGGGACTCATCCTGGGTGTGTGGAGGGAGGGAAGAGTGGGTAAGGCTGGGGCGTGGGTGAAAGTGCCCAGAGAGCCATCAATCCTACCACACGGTGACTGCCTGCTACCTGGCAGACATTGGTTCATCTTGATTGACAACTTGACAGGGCCTAGAATCATCTAGGAACCGAGCCTCCGAGAGAGTGTCTTGTTAGGTTCATTTAGGTAGGAAGAGCCACCTTAACTGTGGTTGGGACTATCCATGGGCCTGGGTCCTGGCTGTATAAACAGGAGAGAGCTGGCTGAGCGCAGCATTCATCACTCTGCTTCCTCACTGTGCTGAGTGTGAGCAGCTGCCTCCAGCTCCTGCCACCACGCCCTCCCCACCATGATGGATTGTAACGTCAAGTGGAAATAAATAATCCTTCCTTCCTTAAGTTGCTTCTGCTATGATATTTTTGTCCCAGCAATGAGAAAGTAATCAATACATCTGGCAACCACCCTAAAAATGGGAATTAGTATCTGTTTTATTAAAGATGAAAAACTGAGACACAGAGACGTTCAGAACTTACCTGAAGACACACAGCTAGTAAGTGGAGGGTCCAGGATTCAAACCCACCTCACTGTGCTTTAAGTCACTTTATCTTACTGGATCACAAAGGTCCTTATAAAGGAGGTGGGCTGCACCTGAGCATCACGGAGTGATTCCGAGGCCCCCGTGTGTGTTCCTAACTGGGACATGGGGGACAGGCCAGACCTCTGCCTGCAAGGACCTCAGAGGTGTGTGGTAAGAGTTGTAGACTATGCACCCTGGATGCTGGAGATGTTGGGACATGGGGGAATCTCCCTGTGGCTTCTGAGACCTGTTAAAGGTATTAGGGGAAAGAAGGACCTATGGTGAGGAGGAGGAACAAGTGACAACGATATAAATTTGTGATTCTTGTCCTTGAGCTTGTGACAAACATCTTAAGAAGGGTTTGTAAGACAGGCAGCCCCGGGGCCTCACAGTCAGAGGGGACACACACTCAGTAAGTGTGGGGAGGAGCTGGGTGACAGGCACTTCTAAAGAAATGTTGATGCAGATGCTACCTGTGGGCATCACTTTGAGAACTCTCCCACTCTGGGAAAGTCCATCCCAGGTCCTTTGCACTTGCTGTCACTTCTGCCTGGAACACCTTTCTGGAGCTCCCAGGAGGTTGGTGAGTGCACCCTCCTAAGGTGGCCTTCCAGCTCCTCTCCACATCCTCTGCCTCTTCATTCATTGCAGCACCAGCTGCAATCACTATTTTCAATACTTATTTGTTCAGTGGGCTTGAGGTCTGTCTCCACCCAGAATGGGACCTCTGAACTTCCCAGCACTTTGCGATACATAGGGGCTGAACTTGAATGTGTGTTAAGTGAATGAAATCCTCTATTTTCTCTCTCTCTCTCTTTCTCTCTAGCTTCCTCCATGAAAAAACTTGGGTGGCCCTAGAGCAGAAGCCTGGGTCTAAGGTTGTAAGGCCCTAGAACTGTTGGAGTAGCTCAGGGCTGGCTTCATGCGTGCACACTGGCGACTTCCTACAGACTGTGCGTTCAACCGCAGTGCGTTCTTTGCTGTGCTTAAAACTTTTAAGCTTGTACATTTTAATATGATATGCTCACATAATTCATAATCCAAAATTCAAAAGGCCAAGGGCATCTCTTCTTGTTCCCTCCCTGGAGGAAATCTATGCTCCCAACTTATGTCATTTCCAGGGATGTCACTTTATTTTGAGTTATTTATTTATTTAGAGACAGAGTCTCACTATGTAGCCTAGGCTGGACTTGAACTTTATAATTCTTGTGCTTCAACCTTCCAAGTGTTGGGATCATAGGTGTGATCAGTTTAAAGATGTATTTTTTAAATTAATTAGAGAGAGAGAGAGAGAGAGAGAGAGAGAGAGAGAGAGAGAGAGAGAGAGAAAGGGTGTACCAGGAACTTGTGTCACTGCAAACAAACTCCAGATGCATGCAGCACCTTGGGCATCTGGCTTTACGTGGGTACTGGGGAATCAAACCTGGGCCAGTGGGCTTTAAAAGCAAGTGCCTTTAATCACTGGGCAATCTCTCCAACCCAGAGATGGACACACACCATCATACAGATTTATTTTTTCTCTTACATTTACACACACACACTTAGCACTTGACCATGGCTTAGCCTAAAGGTCTGGCTTAGAGATTGGCCAATGATGGAGAAGGGAAAAGCCTCTGCCCTCCTGGTAGCAGCCACAAGAGAGGAGCCACGCCATCCTGTGTGCGCTGCTCTGAGCGGCATTTCCAGTTACACACCTGACAGCCGTGCCTGGTTGGAGGTGAAGGTCAGAAACTAAGGTTGGAATCGGGGTTCTGCTGCTGGCCCTGGAGCCAGCCACTAAACCAGAGGCTCCTGAGAGGCCACATTTCCAAGGGGCCAACCCCAGCACCTTATGAGTTGTCACCAGGGTAAGGTGAGGTCAGCTCTGTGACTGGGACTCAAAAGGCTCTTGATACATGGCGGATGCTATGTTAAGTGTTGGATCAGGTGGGGCTCACAAAACAGGGGTGGTGGGTAAAGAAATGTTGCTCCCTTAATCTGCTTCCTGCTGAAGCTGTGTGTCTGTCATGAGGCAGTGGCTCGGGCCACAGGCAGGTTTACACACTTGGAGTCCCTGATGCTTGACAAGGCTAAAAAGAGGGGTTTTGAGAGACCTTCACAAATGGACGCACAATGCAGAGACGATGCTGAAGAGAACCCTAGGGAAGCCCTCTGATGTCACTTGCTCTTAGCTGACTTCATAGCTTTTTTATATGTGTGTATGACATGTGTGCATGTGTATTCACGTATGTGAGTGTGTGCGCACACACCATGGTATCCATGTGGAGGTCAAAGGACAACTTGGGGTGCTGGTCCTCACCTTCCACCTTGCTTGAGGCAGGGTCTGTTGTTCGCTGCATTCGCCAGGCTAGCTGGCCTGTGAGCTTCTGATGCATTCTCCTGACTCTACCTCCCATCTCCCTGTAGGCATGCTGGGATGACAGACGCTCACTTCAGCATCTTTTATGTGGGTTCTGGAGATCCGAACTCAGGTACCCATCCTTGCGTGGCAAGTGCTTTACCCACAGAGTCATCTCGTCAACCCTAGTGACTCACTCCGAGGGCACTGGGGTAGCAGAGCCTCGTCGTTACTGCAGCCAGGATCATGGTCTCAGCTGCTGAGGTCACCACCCAGAAACATGAAGGCCACTTCTGCTGAGGACACTGACTCATCTGGGAGCCTACAGGTACCTACCTGAGCAGGAACGCTTGGCATATCTGTCTCCACACTGTGTCTGTCTCCTCGGCCACCTCGAGTTTTGACTTGAAGTCTACCAACTCAGTGTGGAGACAGGTGGACACTGGGAAAATGGGTCCTAGACTCTAAAGCAAGGTGAATTTGTCCCGTTGCCTGCTGGAGTGGGCATTTCTTTCATATATATAATTTTATTTATTTGCAAGCAGAGAGAGATAGAGAGACTGGGCAGAGGGGAGGTGAGAATGGGCACACCAGGGCATCTAGCCACTGCAAATGAACTCCAGATGCATGCACCATTTTGTGTACCTGGCTTTATGTGGGTACTGGAGAATCAAACCAGAGTTGTTAGGCTTTGCAAGCAAATACCTTAACCACTGAGCCATCTCTCCAGTCCCCGAAGTGGGTATTTCTCAAGTCACCTGCTTTGCGATTTCTTTGTGGCTCAGGAGTTACAGTCCCTCACCTGTCATAAGGCCTGGTCAAATCTCAATGTCAGGACATTTCTGTGAGATAAAAACACAAATGATGACTGGGCAGTTCCTGAGCAGAGTTGACCACTCATTAGCCCTCTAAAGGCAAGACAAGAAGAAGAAGAAGAAGAAGAAGAAGAAGAAGAAGAAGAAGAAGAAGAAGAAGAAGAAGAAGAAGAAGAAGAAGAAGAAGAAGAAGAAGAAGAAGAAGAAGAAGAAGGAAATCCTCTTTTTTTCGAGACAGGGTCTCACTGTGTAGCTCTAGCTAACCTAAAACTTGGGATCCTCTTGCCTCTGCCTCTCAAGTGCTGGGTTACAAGCGTGCACCACCAGGCCTGGCTGGGGGGATATCTTTTGAAATGTTACCCATGACTTACAGACAGACATCAAACTTTAGCCAATTTCCCAAACTCAAGAAAAGCCTTCAGTTTCTGCTGCTAAGCCTGGTCACCTCTGGACAGTACTTACATGAGTGGGACAGCCGAGCTGAGGTTCCAGTGAAGCATCCTGGCCTGTCTTGTTGGTGGTGCCCTTTGTACTATTTATGTGCCACTAGATACTGGCATACAGCATTGGCGTTGGTCATAAAAATAAGTATTGGGCTGGAGGATGGCTGAGCGGTTAAGGCACTTGCCTGAAAATAAGTACTGTTGCTCAGTCCCGTTCCAGACATGAAGACTGCCAGGTGTGGGACACACGGGCACTGTTGAACCCTGGATGTACTACTTAGAAACAGCCACACCGAGAGCCTGTGGAAGGACATCTACCCACCTTGTCATATGAGGTAGGGAGAGGCACAGGGTCTCTCCCTCAGGTGCCTGAGCTACCTCTTGCAGACTTTCACAGTCTTATTTATTTACTTATTTGGAAGAAGAGAGAGAGAGAGAGAGAGAGAGAGAGAGAGAGAGAGAGAGAGAGAGAGAGAGAGAGAGAGAGAGAGAGAGAGAGCATGTCAGAGCCTCCAGCCACTACAAATGCTGGGTGCCACTTCATGCATTTGGCTTTATATGGGCCATTGGGGTTTTTAGGCTTTGCAGGCAAGAGCCTTAACCGCTGAGCCATCTCTCCAGCCCCCTTTCACAGTTTCTTAGTTTTCAGGTCATGTTTAGCTTCAGAGCTCTGTGGATTTTGTTCCATCCCCCTCCTCCAGTGTTTTGCCTCCAGGGGTGGCAACTTCTGCTGTTCTTGGGTGACAACACATGGTGACGATGTTTTTGTTCTAGTCTTCCATCTTGTCTTTATTCCTGTCGCCCCTTTTTGTTTAGTGGGTTTCTAGATATCAAAGTTGCAAAGCATCTACTGGGAGAGGGTTCAGCAAACCCCTTGTTCCCTCCTCCATGATGACAGCTATTAGCACATTCATTCTTTTCCTTCTGCTTCACTTCTTCTTTTTTTAAAAAAATATTTTTCATTTATTTGCAAGCAGAGAGTTAGAGAGAGAGATCGAGAGAGAAAGAGAGAGTATGGGTGCACCAGGGCCTCCAGCCACTACAAATGAACTCCAGATGCATGTGCAGATTTGTGCATCTGGCTTTACATAGGTTCTGGAGACTCAAACCCGGGTTGTCGGGCTTTGCAGGCTAACGCCTTAGCTGCTGAGCCATCTCTCCAGCCCTCAGCTCCTCTTCTGCCTTTGCTTTGTTTCTTTTCTTGCAGTGCCGAGTGTGAGTCCAGGGCCTCATCCAAGCTAGGCAAGCGTGCTGCCTCTGAGCTGTGCCCTTGACCCTTCTAGTCCCGGTTCTGTGAACCTGAGCCTGTTGTGATCCTATCCTAGCCGAATTGTGCGCTGGGTAAAGTGTGGTGTGCACACGCACACACCCCATGCATGTTTGTGCAGAGGCCTGAGGGGACTGTCCAGGTTCTTCTCTTATCACTCATCCACAAAGTCCCTTCAGAAAGGAGCTGCTGTCCACAAGCCCCAGCATTCTCTGGTCTCGGCCTCACTCCACAGACTGGGCTTACAGATGTGTGTAGCCATACCTAGTTTGTTTGTTTGTTTGTTTGTTAATGTGGGTTCTGGGAAGCTGAACTTGGTGGTCTCTTACTGGCCCACGGATTTCCTGGGAATTCTCCTATCTCTACCTCCCTTTTCACCATAGGCATCCTGGGATTGCAGGTGCATGCTCCAGTGTCCATGTTATGTGGGTTCTGCGGATCTGAACTCAGGTCCTCACACTTGGGCAGTAGGCGCTTTGTCCACTGAGCCATCTCCCTAATCTAAGTCACCCTCCTCTTACTGAATTTTTGGGTTATCCCCATTTTGTTTCACTATCCCATACATCCCAGGGTGGGAGTGGGGGGGCATGGATTCCTAGGAGTGGAATCTCTGGGCCATTCCTGACTCACCTCCACCACCTGTAATCCACTTTGTTTTAATATGAAGCTTAGCAAAACCTTGATATTTTGACAGACAGGATTCTCAGCAAGAGACCCCAGTGTCATATTCGTGTCCGTCAAAGCATCTCCAAGTCCCTAGATCCATTCAAACCACCAAACCACCATCAAGTGACGCCAGAGTGGTTAAGAATGTCCTGAGAGGCTGGGTCACCCCTTGGTGGACAGAAAACTCTGCCATATTCAACAGATCTGGGTTCTAGTGACTCCCATGTGCCACCCATCTCCGTCCCTCTGGAGCTGTGTGGTCTTGGGAAATATCTCAGCCTCTGAACACCAACTATCTTTAAAATAGGGCCAGCCTCTCTCCCCTCAAAATGCCGGTTGGTGGTTTCTGACTCCCTCAATCATTCTTAGTAAAGGTTCTGGAGTCGGTTTCTTGCCCCCCCAGCCCCATCTATACTCCAAGGTTCAACAGGTAACTGAACTGGGACCCAATAGCCATAGGTTAAAATCCAGTGTCTCACTGATTAGTTGTGTGAGTCAGGCAAGTCCTTGGACCTCCTGAAGCCCAGTTCCTCTGTCCAAACTTTGAGAACTGTGACAGTGACCTATAAGAAGGTTGTGAGGAGTCTTCCCAGCTACAACATGTGCAAATATCAGCTATCATACTCACTAAATTGTGATGCTTTGTGTAAAGAGGATGTCTGACTTCTACAGCTATCATTTTGTCCCATTTTCAGGATGAACAGACATTCATGTCACTCGGAAAGAGAGGCTGACAACCGCCTGGGTTCTAAGCGACTTCCTGTCTATGATTTTGATGCAGATACGGGAAACAGGTGAACTAAGGACAGGAGGGCTTTAGGGAGAACTCCACAGATGGGCTATGGGACGAGGCTTGAGCGTTAGTGTGATGTCATCACACGAGGCAATGATGTCATCACTCGAAGATGCTAAAAACCCCATGTTATAATGATGGGTAAGACATCACACAAGGAATTCTGGCCTTGGAAGGGTTACGAGAGCATCTGGCCTGCTGCTGAATTTGTAGATAGAAAAAGCCACATGGGAAAAATACCGGGTATCATTTCTGAGGGCTGGCAGCAATTTTAGATGGGTTCATTGGGAGCTGAGCCAGCACCTAGCATGCACAAAACCCTGGATTCCAACTGGGTGCCCTGGATGTGGATAGCTCCAGTACCTCCACCTTCATCCTTGGAAGGTTTGCAAACCGGGTGTTGGCCATTCATGTCATCGATTTCTCTGAGTGGGTCCATTCTCCTTGCAGGTGGCAATGTAGGACCTAGGGCACTAAGTGATGGGGCCGTGCCATGGGGTCTGTGCTGTAGGAAGCAGGAGTGGTGTCGCAGACAGCTCCGTGTTGCTGGAACGAACCTCCAAACAGACACGGTTTATGGGAGGAAGGGATTTATTTCAAGCTTACAGATCCAGGGGGAAGTTCCATCAGTGGTGAAGAAGCATGTATGAACCAGAGAAGGCAAAACACCACCACCTGCAGAGAGCACCACAAACTAGCATGGCCCAAATTCAAGCTACACTCCCCACCTTTGGGCTGGAATTAGATCCGCCCTCAGTGGCATACCCCCTCCAGCAGGCTTAAATAGCGGAGGCTCTGGGGGGCATGCATTCACATTCAAACTGTCACAAGCGGCCTGTGATTTCCAATCAAGCTACTCTCTCCCCATGCCTGCCTCTGCGCTTAGCTGTACCAGGTCCATATCGGGCCAGAGCACCTGGGCATCGTACTCGGCTCCCTGCCAGTGAGTTCCACCTTAGAGTGAAGCCACTTTGTATGTATGTCTCCTACTCTCTCTAGCTGCCTAATGTCCACATGACCTTGGCTTCCAGGCTGTGTCTTACAGTTAGAGAAACACAGCCATCTGGTCTACCTAGAACACTTGAGGACAGCCAGGAAGCATGGGTTTAATTCCCAACTCTGCTACTTCCTGGCTATATAATCATGGACAAATGACATAATCTCTCTGTGACTCTAGTTTTTCACTTGTTAAACAAAGCTGATATTAACCTCCTATTATTGATAATGTCCTGAGTGTTAAATGAGACAAAGACCCTTATGTAGTGGCTGTGGCAAATAGTAGGGGTCTAATATACACTTTTATGGTCATCTTCTCTCCTTCCTACTTCCCCTCCACCCCCACCCAAAACTCATACATCTTTCAAAGGTCTGTGTCAGTTTCACACACAGAAGCTTGACTCACCCCAGAGACTAGCCAGTACCAAAGGGAGGGACATGTGGGTGTTTGATCTTTTGTTGATGATCCAGGAGGCTTAAAAAGATTTCAAAAGTATTTATTTGTGTGTGCTTGTTTGTGTACGTGAGTATGTGAGTGTAGGTGCGTGTGACATTGGTGTGACATTGTACATGTGTGAAAGTCAGGGGACAACTTCCAGGTTGAGGTGGTGTTTCTCTGGATTCTTGCCGTGCTACTTTCTTCTTTGCTGTGTTCTCCATGAGCTTCTGGAAAATTCTTCTGTCTCTGCCCCCCATCTCATCACCTCCCATTTTGCTACAGCACACTGGGATTACAGAAGCCCACCACAGCTTCTGGATTTTTACACGGGAATTGGGGATCAAACTTGGGTACTTCAGCTTGAGTGATGAGCCCTTTATCCATTGAACATGTCTCCGACTCCAGCTGTGTTTTTATTTTTGTTTGTTTTCAGGATCTTCAAATCCTATAGCGCTGGGAGCCAGAGCTCAAGGAGAGAAGTGCGTGCTACTGAAGACCTGCCTGGCTTTGCTAAATTTATTATCCATCCTCCATGTGGGACAGACAATGTGATGGTTAAATTACGTTGTCAACTTGACCTGTTCTAATAATCTTGGGTGGGTCTCTGAGGTTGTTTACAGAAGTGCAGCCCTCTCAGCAGGGGGGCAGGATGTAAGGAAGCTCAGGGAAACTAGAAACAAACTTTCCTTCCTGGGAGGGCAGTGCTGGAGGGAAATTCCAGAGAAACCGAGTCAACAAGTCTGGGATAGGATTGCAAGACACTGCTCTAAGGCTATATAAAAATCTCCTCTCTGCCCCCTGCCTGTTTGTTTTCTGTGTGTGCGGTGTTGGTGATGGCTTCTTTCTCTCTCTGCTTGGACCTTTGAAATGGGGGTGGGGTGTAGCCTCTTTCACCATTATGGAATTTTCCGGATCTGTAGTTTCAATAAATCCTTTCCTCCCATAAACTGTGTCTGGCGTGGAAATTCATCCCAGCCGTGTGGCTGTGACAGACAAGGATCATTAGCCTGTCTTACAGGTGAGGAAACAGAGGCCCAGAGACAGGTGATTTGGCTGTGATCACAGAACAAGGACAAGATGGAGGTTTGCCTCTGAAACTCTGGTCTTTTTCGGTCCTAAAATGGGCCCTTTCTACGAGGGCTGCCTGCTTTCTGAGCTGGAGTAGGGCCCAGGCATCACCAGGGAGACCAGAGTGTGGGGTGAGATGGCTCAGAGGGAGAGGGTGTGCTCTAAGGCCACAAGTCCTCACAAAGTCCTTCCAAACTAGCTGCTGGAAGACGTGGCCATGTGTGGGTTTGCTTTGACAATTCCTCCCTGTGGTCTAGAACTCCTGCTTGCTTTCCTTATTTCAAGGTCAGGTGCATGTCTTGCGTATGCAGTCCTTCTCACAGAGACACTTGTGAAGCAGGCAACGTTATTGGAAAACAAGGCAAATGTGTTAAGCTATGCAAGGGGGGGTCTGGTGAAGTTTCCATCTCCCAGAGAGCGTGTGAGACCACCTAGCCAGGTGGAAGAAACTCACCTGGCTATATTAGCCTAATAGGGGCCTGAGGAAGAGCCAGGATTACCTCACTGGAGAGCAGAGGACCAACTGCAGTTGGGAGCCAAGTCCTGAGGACAGCTGTTGGGGAGCTGGGAGTGGTGAAGCCTGCCCAGCTGAGGATGGGTTGGTCCAGGGAACTCTGAAGCAAGCGAGAAGTCCAAGGTCAATCTTAGCATCCACTGACCCAAGAAATCCACACCAAGCTCAAACCAGAAGGGGTGGGCTTTTCAAGATGGTGGCTCTACAGACATAGGGAGAAAGAGAATGTTTTAGGAATGACCTTCGTCAATGTCACTCAGCTTGGTCATGGACTTGAGAA